>APFE030259427.1:3593-44960 GCA_000404065.3 Pinus taeda
ATATATATATATCAAATAAATTAATTATTTTTTTTCTCTGCAAAGACTAAAATCTATTAACTGAAAAGAGGAATAATTTTACAAGGAGTTGAGGCCTCAGAGAACAGAACCCGAGAGCACTCAACATAGCAGAACTGCCCCCGTACAAAAGGAACCTGGGGAGACTAGTTACAAAGAGCTAGAAGACAGATATAGAACCCAGAGATAGACTCGTAGAACGTAGATAGAGACATTGACAGCAAAAGAACCCAGAGATAGACTCGTAGAACGTAGATAGAGACATTGACAGCAAAAAAGCCTAAGTACTTGGCAATCCAGCCAGTAAATAAACAACCACTTCCCCAAAGGGAAGCAAAAACAACAGGTTGAAGATGTTGAACCTTGACTGAGAGCTAAGTTGTCTGGAAGTAGTCATCTGAGCGATATCAAAACCAAAAAGGGAGAAAAAACAGACCCAGGTGGCGTTAAACTTCCACATCCTCACCAGGAGTCTTCTCCGCTACTAGACACGCGCTGCCAATCCTCAAATGGTTGACATAGAGACCGAATCAAACGCACAGAGAATGCCCGAGATGGAGATGCAACACATCCAGTTCTAAATTCAAGAGCTTTAGAAAGCTTACCCCTTAAAGCCGTGCTAATCCTGCCATGGGGGACCTTAGCATAATAGTACCTCTTCGAGAAGAACAGAGAGCCGACCTGGAGCTTGCCTCTGTTTGCAAGGTTCTGCCTGCCACTAAAAACCACTTCAAACCAGGACCCGGAACAATAAGACTAAGCGCGAGGTGTGAAGAGAACATACAGGATCGTCATGATTATAACAACCACAATTTTGCTTTGAACAACGTACTCCATTAATGCAAAAATCCTACAGTATCCATCCTTAATAATGCTACCCCTCTTGCGCGAGGTGAGAACCTGGGAAGCCACACTGCCCTGCAGCTGACAGTACATGGTCTTACAATCTATCATGATGATCATTTAATTTGTTTGTGTCACCCGCATCCGGGGCAAATAAATTAATTATTAATCATCAATAATTTTATAATTCAATTAAATATAATAATATGGTTTTCAAATAAAAATATATAAAGAAAATATAAATTAATTAAAAATCAAACTATAAAGATATTATGTAATGCTTACACAACTTATATGATAATTTTTTTTATTAAAATCAATATCATTATTTTATTTTAGATTTAATTACATTTCAATATTATTATTTTATAATATTAATAATTTTATAAATTATTCTGAGTTTTTTGGTTTTTTAAATAAACTGAATTACACTTTCATATTATTTAAAAAAAAAAACCGAATTAACGAATTCAATATGATGAGTTTTTATAAGTGATTTTTATATTATAAATAACTATCTTGATTATAATATAATTAATAATTAAGTGGTTTATAATTAAGAAAAATATAATTATTTTATTTATTGAATTTAATTCTTCATAGTGCATTGAATTGTCTAATATATATATTAGATATATATATTTTAATAAATAGTTTAAATAAATTAAATGTAAATCATTAATAATATAATGTAGGTGAACATGAAAATGCAAAGGAGAGCGAAATTCGATGGTGGCTTAAATGAGAATTATTTTTGAGCGAAAACACAGAGGGCGGCTAGGGTTTGAGCGCGCTCCGCAACCTTCCCTGGTTCCTTTGGTGCCCTGTGAGCCATGGCAGATTCGCAACAACATCCTGGCACCCGCTCCTTCAAGGGTATGGTCTCTGGTCGGCCGCCAGACCAGGCTTCATTCTTCACAAAGTTTTCCTCCAGCTCTGCCTTCTGTATGCCACCAAGAGGAAGCTCTGACAAAGAAGAAACAACTCTTCCACAACAGAATGAGCTGCCAAAAAGGAACTAAGACATAGTGAAAAGGATAACCAAGGATACTCGGACAGACAAGGGCAAAGCCACAGACTCGCCCTTCCCTGCTAATGTCATTCCTTCAAAATCTCAGGAGCGGCTGTAGGATCAGGGGAAAAATACTAAGAATAACTGCAACCCCAAATCCATGAAAATCCCATATCTGGAAATCCAGGACCCCAAGGTAGCTAAATACAGAGAATACATGCAGTTATATGCAAGTTCATGGGCATATGGCCAACTGAAAGAGCACTGAACTGGTGGATTCAAAGCAAATGGACACCCAAAGGGGATATTAGACTTCAGTTGGGCTCCAAAGGATTTTTCATAGTCATCTTTGACTGCCTAGAAGATAGAGATAGAATTTTTGAAGGAGGACCCTATTTCTATAATTCAGCTAGTCTATACATGAGATTCTAGAGGGAGAACTTCACACCGAAAAAAGAGGGATTTATTAGGGTTCTATTTTGGGTATGCCTCTACTCCTTACCAACTGATTATTGGGCTCCCTGAGTCTTAAAACAAATAGGAGACCAGTTGGGGGAGTACATCAAAATGTCTGAAGGTACCAAAATGGGTCACTATGTTTCCTACACCTGAATTTGCATATATATAGACGTCTTTGGTGCCCTGCCAAAGCAATTAAATTAATCTTCAGGGACGAAGTTTCACTGCAAAGTATAGAATATGAACACATTCCCTTTCGATGCATAAAGTGTCATGAGCATGGGCATCTCTTCCGAGACTGTCCAATGAATAAAACCCCTCAAACGCAAGCGCAAGCAAGTAAATGAAAAGACAGTGACGGATTCACTAAAGTCATCTCCAAGAACAAGAAAAAGAGGAAAAAAGCTATCCCCAAGAAGAACCTATTTAAAGAAGCAGGCCATAATCAGTTCAATGTATTGAACAATACCTAAGAGAAAATGGATCCAAACGAATTGATAACAAATGAAGCAGGAGAGGAAGAAATGAACCCATTAGACAACGAACACAATGAAAAGGATACAGGTAATACCAACAGAGGAAAGGAGCATGCGCAAGAGGATACAAAAATGGAGCAAATAGAAATAGAGGAAACACTACAGGAAAACACAATAGAGGAAGCTTTGCATGTGGTAGACCTTGTATAGAGTCCAAAGATTGTCTTACTTGACATCCCTTTTTGCCTATGTTTCCTCTCTTTTCCTATATTTACCACCTAAATAATGCCATATACATAAGGTTCTGTTAAAAGTAAGCAATAATATGTCTTCTTCTTCATGTTTGACTATATACCTTATTGTTTTGTTAAAGAGTGAATTTGGCTACGAAATTGGTCTGTTTCCGTAGCTAATCCATATTTCTGCAGCTGCCTCCATTGTTTGCAAGGTTTAGGAGCTCCGGGTCAATAATGAAGGATAGGGATGGATAAGGAATGGTCCCCTAGTGGATCCCTTCCTATCCCCTTGAACTGGTTCATCAAGGTGAACGTAGGATATCACGGTCCAACCCCAAAGTCAACCATATGATTGTCACCAGAACATAATCTGAGTTTCATCAAAACCTTATCGATTTTCTTTCGGAATAGAAAATCAAAGTTTTAGTGATATAGTTTAGTTGGAATAAAGATATTTAGGCTTAAAATACTCATGTTGTTATGCCAAAGACTTGTTATAAAAGCTATGGCCACACTGTGAATTGGTGCGTGCCAAATGATGTAATTTTTGAAACAGTTTGTTAAATTTTGTGTGCAAGCAATAGGTTTTGTGTGTGTATGCGCTACATTGATTGGAGATTATGGACTGATTTGTGGAGGGACCCTACGACCAATGACAGGTCTTTAACCAATTGCAATTAGATTTCTTTTCATTCTTTGAATACTCTGTTTTTGTGTGAAGAAATGCAGTATGATGAGTTCGCTAGTGAATCATTATATGCATGAGCAGTTCCCTTGGCTTTATACCTAGTTTAATCTGCTATTTGAATTTTTTTTTATTTGGCACAACATGGTTATTTCATTTGCTTTTTATCTAGTGCAGTCCAACTGTATTTACTTCATAGTATAGGTGTTGTTCAAAATATCTTGTTTGAATGAAGTTGAATAAGTAAAAGAGTGAGAGTCTTCTTCTTAACAATTGAATTCGAACAATATTCTTTTACAGTTTGGTAGAATAGATTTCTCTTGCACTTAGTAAAATAGAGCTGCGTCATAAACATTCAAGACAAAAACCCAAAAATAGTCTAACACAAGTAGAATTTAGAACCACTCTCATATCATCCATAAATTGATTCAATAAAGAATAACTCATAAGAAGTTAGCTGATAACTTTAGGGACTAAGACATTAATATAATTAATGACACCATCTCCATACTAATCTCAAGTTTAGACCCTAACAAGAACATAACGACATAAGAAATAACTTCTAACACATATTGTGCACCTGTACTTCAATAGTATACGTACCTTGGTTGACAATTTATGATTGACAATTTGAAGACATTAAATTGGCCAAACATTTTCACGACATTGCTGGGGAAGTACAAATAGAAGTTAAGAAAAAAAATCAAAACATGATATGCATAGGGACAAATACTCTAGAGGTAGATTTCTAGGGCAAAGAAGAAGTTTAATTCCCACAAATCCGCTCACTTCACCTCGATTTCAAGAATCCACACCACCTACTCAAACCCAAATTCCATTTAGAGGTCGACAAAGGCTTCCTGAAATCTCAAGATCAGAAATTCAATCCATAACTTCACCCAGAAATCCTACATCCCCAACCACAGGAGTAATTTTTCTATCCTTCGTTGGTGAACAAATTCTGGGAAAAAAATTAGAAGTTCCTAGTGAAGAAGAGGAAACAGAAACTTATTTTGTACAACCATTGATAGAGGAACTAGAAATATTAGAAGAACACTATATTAGTTCCGAAGAATCTTTCATGGCTGAAGAAGTGGAAGGAGAAGTACACAATGTCCATGGCGAAGAAAATAGGATTGGAGGAAGGGGTAGAGGTAGAGGTGGAGATAGGAATAGAGGAGGGGGTAGAGGTAGAGGAAACCAAGATCCTTCTGGATTTCCTATTCTTGATGAAGATACAACCCTCACAATGAAAAATATATCACCCTCAATTCTTCCTAATTTCCACGGAAAAAGAAACGAAGAGCTAGAGACATTTCTCTTTGAATTTGAAGTGTTATGTAGATCATATGACTATCTGCATGATGCTCAAAAGTTAAAAGTGTTCCCTGCTACATTAAAAGACTCAACAGTAAAATGGTTCATGAGTCTAGGAGTGCATTCTATAACAACATGGGGTCAAATGAAAGAGGATTTCTTAGGCAAATATAGAGATTATTGTATGCCTAGTAACCTTAAAGATGAAGTCTTCAACATGACACAAGAAGAAGATGAAAATTTTGAAGATTTAGTAGAAAGGTTTGTTTACAATGTTAAAAGAGCAAAAATGGATAATTTGGACGAAGAACCTTAAAATCCCTCTTACTCAGAGCTATTAAAGATGAGTGGATCGATCTCCTTAACCTAATTGGGAAGGGAGATATTTCCCATCTACCATTTGCAGATATTTGTGATTTATGTGTACATATCTCAAGGGGTAAAGCACAAGTTGGAAGGAGTCCTAGAGACCCTCTCTTGTCAAGAATTAATAAATTTGTAGCTAGGACAGTCAGTAGGGCAAAATTAGGAAATCTTCTTGATACCTTCAAAATAGATATTTTAGGGAGCCTAAGTGAGCAGATAGACACCCTTAAAATACAAAACAAGAAAAATTATGAAAATGCTACATTATCCATCTTCTGTCCCAAATGTCGGAAGAAACATGCTCTGAGAGAGTGTCCCTTAGATTCAAAAGCCATAGAAACTTGTGTCATATGTGCAGATAATCATGATATGAAGGAATGTCCATCCTTACCAGGTCTCAAGGCTCTATTTCATGATGAAGGAATATCAGAACCAGTAGACCCTCTCTACTTTATAGGCAAGAGATCATGGAAAAATCCACAACCAAATCAATCACAAGGATTTAGACCACAATAATTTGCTTAGTCTTCACAAAATAATTGGAATTCAACCTAGCAGCCTTGGCCTCAGCCAGAGTCGCAACCTTGGAATCAAGGATGGAAAAATCCTTATGGAATGCTCAATATAAACAATATTCGCCATCCTACCTTCCACCACAATTTCTACCACCATCTAATAAAATTCCCGAAGCTAACCAATTACCACAAATTCCAGTTCAGAATCAAAACCCACAACTCTCCCTACCATTTCCACAAAAACCAAATCACTTACCCACTGAACCACTTCCGAATCCTAACAATAAAATGCCACAACAACCTATGTACAACATGGAGGGGCAGAATCCTCAAACTTGTGTAATAACTCCACTAGACCTAAATAATGTCCAATTAAGGTCTAGAAGAGTGTTACCAAGAAAACCCCTTGTTGTCATTAAAGAAACAAGATCCAATCTTCAAAAACACAAAAACCAACAAGAAGGAGGGGATACCTCTCTCCCTCAAAAGGAGAATAAACAAACAGAAGAAGTTTTGATAAAAACTCCCATCATAGAACAACCCTCGATATCAATTAGACCACCTATCCCCAAACAGTTGAAAATTGATGAAGGAGTAGAAAAAAAAAATTATCTTTCCTGATTATAATATGATGGATGAATTGAGAAATGTTTTTATCAAGATTCCTTTATTACAAGCCATAAAATAAATACCAATCTTTGCAAAAACAATTAAATAACTAAGTACACAAAGGTTAGGGAGAAAAAGAAAAGGCATAAAAAGAATTTAGTTAGTTGGAAAAATTGCAGACATTATGGTGGGGAAGACAACAACTCAAAAATACTTAGATCTAGGAAGCCCCATTGTAAAAATTCACATCAATGGAACTGAAATACCAAACACACTGATTGATCTAGGAGTAGCCATAAACATAATGAGAAAACAAGTTATGGACACACTTAGGCTTTCTAACCTTCAATACACACCAACCTTATTGCAATTAGCAGATAGGTCTGTGATTAAACCTGATGATGTGATGGAAGATGTTTGTGTATCCTTAGAGTCTTGGGAATATTATGTTGATTTCATGGTCTTAACACCCAAGAATAATTTAGGAGGACATCCATTAATTCTAGGAAGACCTTGGTTAGCTAGAACTGATGCTTTCATCGGTTGTAGATTAGGTGACATATTTATCTCAGATGGAAATTATACAAAGAAATTTACATTATATCCTCCTGCAAGAACAACAATAGATACAAACACTGAAGAATGGATAGAAGATGAAGAAGATATACAACATATTTTTACTACTGAACAAGTAAAAGAGGAAGACCAAATTCTAAATCTACTGGAAAACAATGAATCTTCCTCACATTACGATCGTATTCGCAATGAGTATCTCTCATCTAAATAGGTACCTTTTCTCTCCATGGAAAAATTTGGGGATTCCTCGATAGAAATCTTTCCAAGAAAGACCTTGAATGTTAATGAAAACCCGGAAGAAGTGCAAAAGAATCAACTGATAGAAATTTTATAGAAACATTCTTTTGCTTTTGCATGGGAATACACTATGAGAGGAATTGATCCTAAAACTTGCATACATCATATATACATTGATCAGAATGCAAGACCGGTTGGACAACCTCAACAGAGAATGAACCCAAATTTAAAAGAAATTGTTAAGGAGGAGTTGCAGAAATTGTTAAATGTAAGTTTCATCTATCCAATATCTGACAGTCAGTGGGTTTCACCCCTAGTAATCATTCCAAAGAAAAACGAAAATGGAGAGTATGCATCGATTACAGGGAACTAAATAAAGCAACATTAAAAGACCACTTTGCATTACCTTTAATAGATCAGGTCTTAGAGACATTAGTAGGAAAAAAACTTTTTTCCTTCTTGGACGGGTTCAGTGGATATAACTAGATTCAGGTAGCCCCTAAAGATCAAGATAAAACCATGTTCACTTATCCATGTGGAACTTATGCTTATCGAGTACTTCCCTTTGGATTATGCAATGCTCCAGCAACATTCCAAAGAGTAGTCGTCGGAATTTTCTCTGATCTTATTCATGATTATGTGGAAGTGTACATGGATGATTTCACAGTTTATGGAGATTCTTTCAATGAAGCACTGGAAAATTTGGAAAAAGTATTAATAAGATGTAAAGAAACAAATCTCTTGTTAAGCCATGAAAAATGTTTCATTATGTTTAACGAAGGAATTGTTTTAGGTCATCATATTTCAGGAGATGGAATCAAGGTAGATTCACCTAAAGTTGAAGTCATTTCTAAGTTATCAGTGCCAAACAAAAAGATGTTAGAAGTTTTCTCGGTTTTACTGGATATTATAGAAGATTCATAGGAAACTTCACAAAAATTGCATCCCCACTCTTTAAATTTCTCACCAAGGACTCTGAATTCAATTGGGATTTTGAATGTCAAGCTGCCTTTGAAACTTTGAATAGGAGATTTTCTGAAGCACCTATCTTAAAAGGACCTAACTGGAAATTTCCTTTCCATATCTCAATAGATGGTTCAGATTCAGCCTTAGAAGCTGTGTTGGGACAAAAAAATCTTACTACTTATGCAATCTATTATACTAGTAAAAATTTTACTCCTACAGAGTTAAATTATACTGTGACTGAAAAGGAGCTTTTAGTTGTAGTTCATGCCTTTAACAAGTTCAGACATTACATAACTATCTATGAAACCTTTTTTCACACATACCATTCTGCCATTAGATACCTAATGAATAAACCAGTCACTAATGGAAGAATAACCGGATGACTCTTATTGTTACAAGAATTCAACATAACCATTCTAGATAGGCCAGGAAAACATTATACAATTGCTGACTTTTTATCTAGAATACAAAATGAAAATAATGATCAACCTGTAGAGGATAAATTCCCTGATGAATATCCTTTTTTAGTATCTACTAAATCACCTTGGTATGCAGATATTGCTAACTATTTAGCAACAGGCAAAATGCCATTTCATTTATCTCCTAGAGAAAAGAGAAGAATAGTCCACAATATCACATCTTATTCATGGATAAATGAAGAGTTATACAATATGGATTAGATTCATAATCAGAAGATGTGTTTGAGAGGGTGAAATACTAGAAATACTTAAAGATTGCCACGATGAGCCATGTGGGGGACATTTTTTCGACAGAAGGATTGCTTACAAAATCTTTCTTTTAGGATATTATTGGCCTTCCATTTTCAGGGACACTAAAGAATATGTTAACACTGATGTGACAAGTGTCAAAGAATGGGAAAACTCACTCTTTCAAATGAAATGTCACTACAACCACAGGTACTCATCTAACCATTTGAGAAATGGGCACTAGATTTTGTTGGACCAATAAACCCACCTTCAAAGCAGAAGAAGTATATTCTGGTATGTACTGATTATGTCACTAAATGGGTAGAAGCTAAAGCACTTCCTTTTTCTACTAAAAATGCTATAGTTTCATTTCTTTTTTAGGATACTTTTACTCATTTTGGTGCTCTAAGAGAAATTGTAACAGATCAAGGAACACAGTTCACATCTAGATTAGTGCATAAGCTTGTGGATCAATACAAAATAAAACATCAAAAGTCAACTCCATACCATCCACAAGCCAATGGACAAGTTGAGTCCACAAATAAGGTGATTGAAGCAATCCTTACCAAGACTATACATCTACACAGAGAGGACTAGGTGGAAAAGAATCCAAAAGCTTTATGGGCCTACAAAACTACAAAGAGAAATACTACAGGACATACTCCCTATGAACTTGTTTATGGGAAGCAAGTCTTACTCCCGATAGAGTTCCAGATCCAGACCTATAAGACAACAGTCCAGTTAGATCTTGACTTATGAGAAGCACAGAAGCAAAGGATGAGACAACTAAATGAAGTTGATGAAATTAGACAAGAATCCTTCCAGAGAACTAGCCTAGTTCAACAAAAGAGATCTAAATGGCATGGTAAGTACATTAACGAAAGGAAATTTCATTTAGGAGATTAAGCATTACTCATTGATTCAAAGTTCAAGAATTTTCAAGGGAAATTTCAAACTCACTGGCTTGGACCTTATGAAGTTGAAAGTGTTTTTGATAATGGTGCAGTTAGAATCAGGACTATTGATGAAAAGAAAATTCCTTTATTAGTAAATGGACATTGACTCAGATTGTACCAGAAGCCATTGACAAAAGAGGAGTTTGTTAACATGTTCCAAGATAATTCAGAACTGAAAATGATCAAGAAGAATTCTTCTTCTTTTCCACCTTATAATTTTTTACTCAGTTACTCTCTAAAATAAAAATAAAAAATAATTAAATTATATGTATATATATATACCTATAATAATAATATAAAAAGGAAAAAGAAAAAGAAAAGGTATAAACATGAAAACCAACATGTTGTTGGTAGGTTTATACATAAAATTTAGAGTGAAAATGAATTTCTGTTGGCACTTCAAATTTTCCTTTTAGAAAGAAAATAATAAAGTTCATTTATTTAAAAGTTTTTTTTTAGCTGCAGAATTAACAACTTTCCACAGCTCGGACAAGTTTCTGCAACCTAATAATTTTTTTAGCCTACAAGGACACTTGGTGATTTGAATTGAAAGACAAATGATAGAGAAAAGTACTTGCAGGAATCTCAGAACAACAAACAAGGTTAGCAAAAGTGGATCACAAGTATGTGCTACTTTAATTTAGCAATAGGGATTGATATATTGCATATATGGCTAAGAAGACATAGTATTGCCAAAAATTAAAACAAAATCAGTATAGCTTAAGGGTGATGGTTGCATAAAAAAACATCATAAGCCCACACTTAAAAGTCATGTCACTTCCTCATTCCAAATCCGCCGAAGTTTATCGAATCATCATTTTAAATGCGCCCAATGGTCCAATTCATTCCTATAACCCTTATTATAATCCACCTGTTCTTACACTCCTCTAAACTTTCATAGCCACTCTGTCCTTCTACCACTTAGCAAAACCCTACCAACACCATTCTCTTGTCAAGGTAACCAATCTTTGAGGTAAAGCATCCTTCATAATGGGGATCATTGTTCGAATCGAGTCATCAGGGAATAAATTCTTGGAGGGATACCTTCAGACCAAGGAGTTTCTGCAAAATAAAAAATGGTTGCAGTTCATTGAAAAATTCAATGGTTTTCATAGAGAAGTGATAAAGACATCTTCATGCTCGTTTGAAGGAACTGAAGCTGAAATAGGAGACATTAAGATCATCATAACATAGTCCATGATCACAGAGGCTACTGAATTACCAAGGAGTGGGGAGAAATGGTTCAAGAACAGGGGAATTAATTGAGAAGATTGGAAGGTCTTCTTGAAGAATCCAAATATGGACACCATTGTCTTCAAGAAAGGTATTCTCAGCACAACCCTTAAGAGTAAATGGAGAAATTTATTGCTTATACTTCAAAAATTTGTCCCCTGTGAGGGTTGGTTTGGGTATATGTATTTTTACCATGTTAGGATGATGATGCATTTTCTTGAAGATCACCAGATAAATCTTCCTTATATTCTCTTACAGTCTCAATAAAATGTCTACAAATGTTCAAAAGAGAATTCAGTTTATAGAAAATACCATGTGTCATCATGGCCTGATAAAGATATTGTTGAGTTCCATCTTTGGAGTATAGGAGATAACTGGGAGAGTTTCCTAGTGAGGAACCATTTTGAAGAAATGTCCCCAGAATAAGCTAGTAGCAGTAGGACCCTTAGAGGAAGGAAGAGAAAAATAGAAGTAGTAAAAGAGCAGGAACCCTAGATTCACCCAAAATTATCGGAAGAAGAGCTTACCATAGTAGATATATTGTAGATAATGGAAAAGGGAAATATTAGAAGGAAGGTAGTTAGAAAAAGAGCAAAGGAAATACCACAAACTAGGACCCTTCCTCAAGAACAAAAATCAAAGACTGAAAGAAGGAAATTATAGGGATTACAAACCTAAGACTGAGGAGGAGCACAAGGTTGAGCACAGTCCAACGAATAGTCTCGAAAACAAGCCAATTGAGGATGAGCAATTGAGAACGAGGCAACTGAAAACCCTGAAAGTTCTCCAAAAGGGTCAGCAAAATCATCACTGAGAGTATCACCACCACCTTGCAGCTCACCTCTAAGAAGCCTAGTACATAGTCCAGGTGTTGACCCTGTTGAACAGGAGATATATGACTATATAGAGTCATTGGAAAGAAAATAGACAACAACTAAGGAAACAATTCAAATTCCTAGAGAATGGAGCAATTAGTTAAATGAACCACATGAACGCTCAGTATCAAACATTTTAAAGCAAGATATTTTTGAGTTAGAAACATTGAATAGGTATCTCAAGAATGAGAATCAAGCATTGAAGGCACAAAGTGAAATCCAGTTTGCAAAAAGTGACAATCTCATCCTTCATTTTAGCTTGTGGTATAAAAAGTACAAAAAGTTGAAGAAGGAAAACTGGACAATGCAAAGAGAGATTATCAACTTAAAATACAAAATTTTCATGAGAAAACCTAGGATATCAGTAGCTGCGAAAAAGAAGAGAAAAGTGAAATTGGAGGAGACGAACAGAAGGCACAAGTGACTGACAATGATGAAGTGTATGAGGACATGCAAAACCTCCAGCTTGGGGAAATGTAGAGTCCAAAGATTGTCTTACTTTGACATCCCTTTTTGCCTATGTTTCCTCTCTTTTCCTATATTTACCACCTAAATAATTCCATATATGCAAGGTTTTGTTAAAGGTAAGAAATAATGTCTTCTTCTTCATGTTTGACTATATACCCTATTGTTTTGTTAAAGCATGCATTTGGCTACAGAATTGGTCTGTTTCCGCAGCTAATCCAAATTTCTGTAGCTGCCTCCATTGTTTGCAAGGTTCAAGAGCTCCAGGTCAGCAACGAAGGATAAAAATGGATAAGGAATGGTCCCCTGGTGGATCCCTTCCTATCCCCTTGAACTAGTTCATCAAGATGATCGCAAGATATCACAGTCAAACCCCAAAGTCAACCATAGGATTGTTGCTGTAACAAAATCTGAGTTTCATCAAAACCTTATTGATTTGATTTTAGAATAGAAAATAGAAGGTTTAGTGATATAGTTTAGTTGGAATAAAGATATTTAGGCTTAAAATAATCATGTTGTTATGCCAAAGACTTGTTATAAAAACTATGGCCGCACTGTGATTTGGTGCATGACGAATGATGTAATTTTTGAAACAATTTGTTAAATTTCGTTTGCAAGTAATAGAATTGGTTTTGTGTGTGTATGTGTTGCGTTTATTGGAGATTATGGACTAATCCATGTAGGGCCCCTATGACCAGTGACAGGTATTTAACCAATTGCAATTAGATTTCTTTTCATTCCTTGAATACTCTGTTTTTGTGTGAAGAAATGCAGTATGATGAGTTTGCCAGTGAATCATTATATGCATGAGACTTTCCCTTTGCTTTATACCCAGGTTAATCTGCTATTTGAATTTATTTTTATATGGTACAACATGGTTATTTCATTTTCTTTTTATCTAGTGTAGTCCAACTGTGTTTACTTCATAATATAGTTGTTGTTCAGAATATATTGTTTGGATGAAATTGAATAAGTAAAAGAGTGGGAGTCTTCTTGTTAAAAATTGAATTCAGACAATATTCCTTTACAGTTTGGTAGAATACATTTCTCTTGCACTTAGTATATTAGAGTTGTAGCATAAACATTCAAGACAAGAATCCAAAAATAGTCTAACACAAGTAGAATTTAGAATCACTCTCATATCATCCATAAACTGACTCAATAGAGAATAACTCCTAAGAAATTAGCTGATCATTTTAGGGATTGAGACATTAATATAATTAACGAAACCATCTCCATACTAATCTCAAGTTTAGACCCTAACAAGAACATATTGACATAAGAAATGACTTCTAGCACATATCATGCACCTGTACTTCAACAATATACGTACCCTAGTTGACAAATTATGATTGACAATTTAAAGAAATTAAATTGGCCAACAACCTTGCATAAATTATAGAGGAATCAAAACAGAAAGGAATAAATTCCATATTGGAACAACAGTTACAAAAAAACGAAGGAGCTTATTTCCTCTAGGAAGAATTAAAACTCAAAGCTCACCATCGAGTACAAGAAAGCATAGTTTCAAAGGGAATATTAGCCAATATTTCAGTAGATGGACTCAACCTCAAAGGTTCAAGCAGAAAGTAAGGTTGAAAGACCACTAGTCAACTACTTCACGAACTGGGCGCCAAGTTAATCAATGAAGGAAATGTAAGGGCTCTAGCTCTACACCCATCTCCATGTCAATGAATTGCATCTCTTGGAATATTAGGGGACTTAACAGTCATGGGAAGGAATACATCTTAAAAAACATAATACTGTATGATCTTCCTGACATCCTGCTAATTCAAGAAAGGAAACTTGATTCGACTCACCCTTCCCTCCTTCTCAACTCGTGCTTCAAGCCTTACAGTTCCTTCGCTAACACGACTATAGGTATGGTGGGGGGAATTATTACATTTTGGAAAAACTCCAAATTCAACTTCATTTCCTCTCTAGCTACTCACCATTCCATAACAGTGATCCCGAGGATCATAGGTACCAATGAAACCATTTGCATAACTAATATTTATGCCCACACAAGGTGACAGACCATATCAAAATGCTCCAACTCATCTCAAATCTCATTGACACTTTGCATCACCCTCTCAAAATCATAGCTGGTGATTTTAATATGATAACTAACTTGTCTGAGAAGAAAGGAGGTATCCGAAAGTTAGATAAGGACTCCTAGGCTTTCCTCACCACCATTGAAAACCTCAACCTCATCGACATTCCCACTAGCAATGGCTTATTCACCCGGAATAACATAAGAGGAGGAGGCCGTAAAATAGCCTCCTGTTTAGACTGCTTCCTTCTAGCCGAGGCAAATTATCTTACCACTTGGGAAATGGAGGTGAGAATCCTACTACACATAGGCTCTGATCACTGGCTTATCTCTCTCAAGATTCAAATTTCCAATGGTCCGAAAAACAGGCCTTTTAGATTGGAGGCCTTCTGGTTGGATCATCAGGACTTCATGGAAAAAGTGAAACAATGGTGGACTTACATTCCCATCATAACTGGAAACAAAATGTATATTTCCAACAAAAGTTAAAACATATCAAAGAGGAAATAAAAAAATGGAACAAAGAAACATTTGGCAACATCATCACGGATAAAAAAAGCCTGGAACACCAACTGGAACTTCTCCAACAAAACATAATTGAAGAAGGGCTAATGGAGAATAGTAAGCAAGAGGAACAATGACTACAAAAAAGCTAGGAGGAAAGAGCCATTCATGAAGAAAATTTGTGGCAACAAAATTCTAGAATAAATTGGCTGAAATGTGGGGAAAGGAATATGACATTTTCCCATAAAACAATGATACAACACAGGAGGAACAACATAATTATGGCTTTGAAGAATCAAAATGGTCATCTGATTCACTCTCAAGAGGAGTTGGAAACATAGCTCAACCACTATTTCAGCTCTCTTCTCAAAGAGCTAAGAAAGGACCGGGATCAGAACATCAAAAAATCTCCCATAATATCCCCAAAATCCTCATAGAGGACCATAACAAAATGCTCCTAAGGAAAGTTTCCCTCCAGGAAGTGGAAGATGTGGTCATGGGAATGCCCAATGGAAATGCTTCAGGTCCGAATGGTTTCACCATTGATTTCTACAAATCTTGTTGGCCTATCATAAATTTGGAAGTACATGCCCTGGTGGAGGAATCTCGAATTCATAAGTCTATCCTTAAATCCCTTAACTCTACTTTCCTAACTCTAATTCCCAAGGGAATCTATGTGGATTCCATGAAAAAATTTAGGCCCATAGCCCTTTGAAATGTCATATACAAAATAATATCCAAAGTTATGGCCAACCGTATTAAAGTCATCCTCCCTCTCCTCATCTCCCACCAAAAATCTAGCTATGTGGAAGGAAGGAAAATAATGGATAGTATCATCCTCTCTCATGAGCTTATCCACTCCCTTAAATCCCAAAAGAAACCTGGTATGATGATTAAGCTAGACATGTCCAAAGCCTTTGACAAAATTAGCTGGAACTATATGAGACATGTCCTGGAAGTGTTTGGGTTCTGTTGTAGCATTTTTTGATTTTGATAAGATAGAATATTTTAAAAAATGTTAAGTTAGGATATGGACATAACAATATTGAATAAAATGTTTTATAAAATATCTTGATGATGATGTCGATATCAAAGAAAATGTTATGTTAGATGCCCTAAAAAATCAAGGCAAAAAAGAAAATGTTAGGTTAAAAAGAAAAGGAAACAAATAAACTCTGAAAGTAAGCAAGAAATGCCACTACTATTTTTTTCCAAAATAATAGTTGTGTGCAGCTTGTCATAAATGCCACAACCCATGACAATCAAATAGTTTTAATCTTGTTTGCTTCATGCTTTAAATTTGATGTTATAGTTAGAGAATAAAGATCTGGCCAAACTGTTTAATCTTGGTAGATCAGTGGTTAGGTAGAGAATAATAAGGTGCTCATCAGTTTAATCGGAGCCCTTGGATGTTATAAGGTTAGCATTAGATAGTTTTCTTTTGTAAAATAAAAAGAAAGGAAAAGGGTTTGCTAGCTTAAATGCACCCATTAAGTGAAGAAAAAATGATAGGATAAGCAAAGTGTAAGTAGAAGAAAGGTTGCAAAAGTATGATAATTCATTGGACAAAATGTATATTTATCATGTTTTACCATATGTTTCTATGTCCATGAGGCAGTTACACAAAGTAAATGAAGGTCTACAAGATCAATTAATTAAATTCCCTCATCCCCATTCATCTCCATTCATCCCTATATTTACTAATTTCCCCTTCTCACCTTCATACAGTTCATATTCATTCATTTTCCATAAAAACCCCTTTTCCTAAGGTCAAAATCCCTTTTTCCTAGGAAAAGTGAAAACCCCATGTTAAATCCCCTTTTACCCAAAAAACCTACAAAATGATGTTTAGCCTGAGTATTGATGTATATATAAAAAGAAAATAACCCATGAAAAAGATTTATACTTAGTGTATTTCCCCTTTCCACTCATATTTCATATTAATGCTAACTTAACGTATTAAACCGCTAAAAGTCCTTTCCCATATATATTAACTTCCTTTATTAAAATATCCTGAAACCATAAGTTTTATTATAAAACTATGTATTCCTTAATACATCACATATAGGCAGATCGCAAACCTTTCAACGTGCATCCACTCTCCTCCGCATTGCGATATGCGATGCGTGATGGAATCGGACCCAACACAAATATATTTCATAACTCATTTCCATTTCGCATCCGCATCCTTCAGAAGTCCTAGATAAAAGCATTACCCTCCACCATTGCGATCTCTGATATGCGATGGGAACCCAGACCCGATCACAGTATTATCCATGATTTATTTTTGCATTGCGTCCGACCCCTATCACATTCCTTTGCGATGGGCCTTCACTAAACTACGATTGTGATATGCGAAGAACCTGGACTCGATGTCACTTATCCGTCCGAATTCATACAATTTCAAGTCTGCCATACCATGTTTTGTGAAGGTTTTCTTTGTTAAAATGTTTTTATGATTTAAACAAAGAATTAACCTAAACCTCCATTTAACTGCTAATCTTAGTTTTAAACCATAATAAAGCCATAATGCCATGACTAATTGTGGGCCGCTCCATCGATCTTTCCTCTTACCTCCATTTCTCTTTCGCTTCACCACCGTCCGATTACGTGCATTCAAATCCAGCGACCCTCAACAATTTCGAGTTGGCTCTCTGTACAAGCATTACACGCCCGAAAAGTGGTATTCCACTGACCTCCCCTTGCTACGTGTTAGGTTCAAATTGTATTGGGTGACCCCTCCCAAAACCACCCGCATCTCATAAGTGGTGCGATGAAAACCAAAACCACCTCCCGCATAATGAAAAAATGACCAATGTTCACATTGCGCCATATTTCAAAAAGAAAGTTGTTTTTCTGTTTAAACGCAAAAATCACCATTTTGGCTTTGTTTCACCTGTTTACACAGTGAAGCCTCCATAAGCCTCTACAACCAATTAAACCATTGTTTTACCTTCCGACACGCTTTGGAATCCTCCCAATCTCCTTTCAAGCTCAGTAAAGCCATTGATGTCCTTCTCTGTCACCTATGTTTTCTTAACAATTTCTGTGTTTTGTAGGTAAAAACTCCTGTTCTAGGCTTACAAAGAAAAATCCTGCATACAATTAGAAGAAAAATATGAAGATCATATTAAATCACTTTACCCTGTAACATAAAATCTAAATCGATTTACTGTTGAAAAATACAGTAAAAACCCGAAATGCATAGTAAAGGTAAAAAGGAACACAGTAAAGGTTACTCAGCAGGGTCAAAGGATATCATAGAGTTTAAAGAGTATCAGATGAAAGATCAAATGAAGGAATCAACCACCGTAAAGAATACAAACAATCAAGCAACTTAAAGGGCAAAATATCAAACAACAAAGCCAACACAACTCGAATACAAGGGACAACAAGAAGTAGTTCAATAGCTTCCCCTATCTTCTTGCATGAAGATATTTCCTTTCCTAGAATAAATCTGAATCAGTTATTAGGATATTTTCTTAGTTTCATTATTGTATAAATAACTCTCTTCTCGAGTTGTTAATGGTTCAATGTTCAAGGTTCATTGTTCATTGCTTGTTAGGTTGTGGCTGTTCAGTCTACTTTGAACCTAGTTGCACCTTTGAAGGAAGCTTTTCTAAACACTTGATGTACTCAGTTTTTCTGGAACCTTAATACAAAGCAGAGGATTATGAATTTGGTTTTACACAGTTTGTGTTATCCTATAAGTTTTTCCAATTATCATTCATTATGTTTTTCTTAATATGCTTATGACTTACAGAGATATCTAGTTAGGAATAATTGTGTCTCAATTTATTCCTATAAGCTCTGAAGTGATCATCTATTAAGAGAATGGATTAATGAACTGTGTGTTTAGCTAATCCCCTCTAATCAATAAAGCATCAACATCTTTTGTAAGCTTAATTATACTGCCTTGAATCTTTGGAATGTAGTTTAGAAGGTTTTCACACTTATTATTCTTTTGTTTTACAGTCTGGAAATTGTGATAATCATATTATTTTCTGTCTTCTTCTCACCACTATTTGATCTATATCTCTGTGTAAAGCTTTATAGCAGCCCTTTGCTGAGATATTAATATTATCCAAAGGATTAATTATTTAAATTCTACATCTGTCTTCATTCATTGGTCTTCCAAAAAACTAAAACCAAAAACATCAAAACAATTATTTTAGATCCTCTGGCATTGGTAGTTGACCTACTACTATCTCAGAGGTACAACATCAGACTGGCGCCACTGCTGGGGATTCGAATTTCTTTTAAGTTTCCCTTGGGACAACAATATTCATTCATTCTTTTCCTTTAAGGTGATTAAAGGTTTAGAAAGGTTAAAATCATTCACCTAGGCTACTCCACACTCCCAAGCTGGCACCTTTTAAACATACGATATCTTGTTCAGAAGCTAAGATAGTTAGTCCTCTGTCTGATCCTGAAAGGCTTCTAAGAAAAGCCAGTTCTAAAAGGGGACACCAACCGTCTTCTTCTTCCTCTTCAGTCATACAGTCTAAAGAATTAGAATCATTTGACCCCTATAGTACTATCCGATATGATCCTGATTACTCCTATTTATCACCTAGCGTTGCTGAGCTTCTACATAGAGGAGTTGATTTTAAGTCAGCCTACCTTATTCATTCATTATAATCTCATCCAATACCCACACTACCACCAGGATCACCTAAAATTGAATCTGATTTGGGTGTTGATCCACTAGAATATAAACCCATAGATTTCATATCCCCTACCACCTATCCATTTCCTTCCATTTTTGACTGACCTGAAGCTTCTTCTTCTAAACAATCTGAGGAGACCTTCTTTATATATACCAATCCTCTCTTTGAAAAAAAAGAAACTATTCATTTATAGGTCCCAAAGTTAGTTCTTAAGACTCTTTTGAAGTCTTTTAGGAGATCTCCTCGTCCTTTACCCCCAACTAGTTCATCAAACCTTGGATCACTATCTTCTTCCTCTACTTCTTCTTCATCCTCTACATCCACACAAACACCTCATACTCCTCCTAGACAACCTCATATACCTCAAGCACCTCATACACCACCTACTGTCATGGATTTTTTACCTATTGTATAGGCTAGATATGCTGCCTTAGTCTTACCTAATAACCTTGATGCATTCCCATTTGGATATTTAAAATACCTTCCCAAGTACAATTGAGAAACTGGTCTCTCAACTGAAGACCATCTTCAAGCATTCCTAGAATTTGCAAAAAACATGAATATTGAAGAAGAAAACGTTTATTTGAGATTTTTTGTACAATCACTTGAAGGAAATGTGAAGATTTGGTTTAGGTAGTTACAAACAACTTCCATTAGAAATTGGGAAGAGATTACAACCATATTTAAAAATCAATGAGGTATGAAAAAGGATCCTCTTTACTTCCTCACAAAATTGGAAGAGCTTAAAAGGAACTTCGGTGAACCAATATCAAATTTTATCAAAAGATTCAATAAACTCTATTACAAAATGCTCGCTGATTGTAAGCCCCCTGTAGCAGCAGCTAAGTCTAGATTTTATAAGGATTTTGATGATGACTTCGCTGTTATGCTACAAGAGAGAACTTCAAGAACTCTTGAAGACATGCAAACAAATGCTATAGAAGTAGAAGCAAATAGGGCAGCCTCAACTTCTTTAAAACTTAAGGAAGAAAAGGCCCAAAGAAAACTCAAATATGTTCAAGAAGTCTCTAATTCCTCTAAGACTAAATCAGAAGACTCAAAAATAGATGAAATAACATCTCTTCTTAGAAACCTATCAAATATGATTTCAAAGATTGAGACCCAACCTAGGACAATACAACAAACAGTTACTAGACCCCAAAATCAAAATCAAGGTCAGTATAAAAGAAATCCACCACTACAAATTATTCAGAAACCTAGCAATGATCAGTAGGTTCCTACTCCTCTATTGATAGATGACCAACAACCTAATGACAATTCTATGACAATTACTAAAGATATTAATAGTATGGATTCTTCTTCCAATCAAACAATCATCATTCCTCTCTCACAACAGAATCAGGTTCAAGAAGATCAAGAAGCTTCATAGGTCTCTAAATATCACAATTTCTTTGAATTTTTAATTGCAGAGTTAAACAAGAGGTATGATTTTAGGCCTAGGCCTGGTCCTGGGAGACCTCCAAAGGAAACTCCAATAATTGAACCACGTACCAAAACTGCTGAAACTCAAACAAATCTTATTTAGCCCTTAGATTAGTCAATTGATACTACCCAAACTGGTTAGAACATTTTGACTACATTTAATGTTGAAAAAGAATTAGAGAGGGTTAAGATCCATGGTTATAAAATCCAAGTCACAAAATGGATACAAAATACATTGGTTGATGCTGAAGGTGATGTCATAAGTCTACAAGATGAAAAACCAGTAGTATTTTTTGGCCCTAGTTCAAACATGATAGATGAGATATTGCCTCCTTTCTATGTAACTCTTAAAACAAATGATTCCATGTTGTATAATTGTATGCTTGATTCAGGAGCATCACACAACCTTACGTCAAAATCTATCATGGACCATTTGAAACTAGACATAACTAGATCCTACCATGCCCTGTACACCTTTGATTCTAAAAGGGTGCCCTGTTTGGGATTGATCAAGGATCTAGTGGTTACCCTTGCCCAAATTCTAGTGAAAAGTGTAGTACTTGATATTGTTGTCACATATATCCCTCCCAAGTTTGGAATGCTCCTTTCTAGGTCTTGCTGTGCCAAATTAGGGGGGAATCTACAGATGGATATGTCATATGCTACTATTCCTGTTTATGGAGGAGAGCAATTAAGATTATATAGAGAGGTAAGTTTTGTACATACTGTTTGTAAGACTGACCAGCCAAGGAACCATCCAATTTATGCAATAGATCAAGACTTTGGTTGTTTTCAACTCACATCAAACCAACATAAAACTCAAGTCAAAATTGAGGAAGTAGTTGAAAGTCCTGAACCAAACCAAATCGATATTTGGAAACTGTTCTTTGATGGCTCTTGCATGAAAGATGGGGCAAGAGCTAGAGTAGTTTTAATTTCACCTGAAAAAGAAAATATAACCCAATCATGTAAATTAGTCTTCGAAGTTACAAATAATGTGGCTGAATATGAAGCCTTCCTTTTAGGATTGCAATTAGTTAAAAGCTTAAAAGTTCAAAACTTAAGTGTTTTTACTGATTCAGAACTTATTGTTAAGCAAGTAAGAAATGTTTGCCAGACCAAGAACCCTAGACTTAGGTCCTAGTGAAATGAGGCATGGGATTCAATTGAAAACTTCTTTGATGCTTTTAATTTGACTCATATTCCCAGAGATCAGAATATTCACGCAGATGCCTTAGATATCTCTACTAGCTCTTTTAAAATTCCTGATCATACTAATGTACTTTATCAGATGCAAGTCAAATATAGGCCATCTATCCTAGATAATCTGAAACATTGGCAAATATTTGAAGATGATGAACATTGAAATCATTTTTGCAGGTAATAGACGATTTTTCATTTCTACAAATTGATGAAGATAGAACTGAAATAAATGAAAATGTAGATGGAAATGATAGTTTAGATTTTAAAACCCAAATTTCTAATCATGACATTATTCAATTATCTAATAATTTTATTCCAAAAGGACTCATTCCTTTAGAAATATTGTTTGATCAAAATGATGTCCTCCGAAACCCTCAGTCCATTTCTTCAGAAGATGACATAGAAGAGATAAACGTTGGAACTGATGAAGATATCAAAAACATCAAAATATGTGCATCTCTAGAACCTGAGGTCAAAGCTCAATATATTAATTTACTGCAAATTATAAGGATGTTTTTGCTTGGACTTATGCTGATCTAAAGACCTATGGTATTTCATTAGTGCAACATAAGATTCCTTTGAAGCCAGAAGCAAAACCTTATCAACAGAAACTTAGAAGGATAAATCCAGCCCTTCTACCAACTGTTGAAAGGGAGATTAAGAAAATTCTAGATGCTCAGATCATCCTCCCTCTTAGATATTCTAATTGGGTTGCAAATCTAGTTCTTGTTAGAAAGAAAAATGGAGAAATAAGACTCTATGTGGATTTTAGAAATTTGAACAATGCATCATTAAAAGATAATTATCCTTTGCCCAAATGGATCAGTTACTTCAAATGGTTTCTAGAGCACAAATACTTTCTATTCGTGATGGTTTTTCAGGTTACAATCAGGTCAATGTTGATACAACAGACATAGAGAAGACAACCTTTACTACACCCTGGGGTACATTCATGTACGCTAGGATGCCATTTGGCTTAACCAATGCTGGAGCAACATTTTAGAGAGCTATGGACATAGATTTTATGTGTCAGGTAAATAAATTTGTGGTTATTTATCTTGATGACATAAATGTTTTTTCTAAATCTGATTAGAAACATCTAAAGCACTTGATGAAGGTTTTTGATAGGTGTAGAAAATTTGGAATATCATTGAACCCTAAGAAGTCCTTGTTTGTTGTCAAAGAAGGAAAATTTTTGGGCCATATAATTTCAAAGGAGGGAGTAGTAATTGACCCCAAACAAGTATCTGCCATTGAAACATTGACCTTACCTAGAAACCAGAAGGAGATTCAAGCTTTTCTAAGCAAGATTAATTTTCTAAGAATATTTATTCCAAGTTATGCAGAGATTGTAAAAGATACATACTGACATGCTCCAAAAGGACCATGAAGTCAAATGGACTGCCTCTTCTAGGCATGCATTTGAATGAATAAAAATAGCTATCTCTGAAGCTCCCACCTTAACCAACCCTGATTATACTAAGACATTTAGTATTTTCTCTTTTGCCTCTAAAACAACCTTTGCTACCATTCTATTATAGAAAAATGAAGATTCCCATGACCAACCCATAGCCTTTTTCAGAAAGGTTATGAGAGATGCTGAGCTTAAGTATGACATTATTGATAAGCAAGCCTATGGCCTCATTCAAGCCCTGAAATCATTTAGGATGTATGTCTTACATTCACCTATTACTGCGTATGTTCCTAATAATGCTATGAAAATTGTCTTAACCCAACTAGACATTGATGGGAAAAGAGGTAGATGGATCACTCAAATTCTGGAGTTTGATCTAACTATCAAGACTACCAAGTTAGTAAAAGGTCAAGGATTAGCTAAGCTTCTAGCTAAATCCAACTGCAAAGTGCCTGGAATCAATTCTGTTTTAGAAATACAAGGGAAGAATACACAAGAACCTTTTGTCCTTGTACAAGGGAAGAATACACAAGAACCTTCTCTCCTTGCACAAGGGGAGAATCCACAAGAACCTTCCCTTCATCCTAAAGGGGATAATCCACAAGAACCTCTACCTTCAGAGCAGATCAGTCCTACACATATTGATGAAAAATTCTTGTTGTCAAATTGGTATCAAGATATTGTAAATTTCTTGATCCATTGTGAGTGTCCAAAATAATTCTCCAAAACCCATTGTAAGACCCTTAAGTTAAAATCATTCAAGTAATGCATTATAAATGCAAATTTATAATGGAAAGATCCACTGAATATTTTGTTAATATGTTCAACAAAATCAGAAACTGAAGGAATCATTGATCAGTTTCATACAGGGTTTTGTGGGGGACATTATGCTTGGAGAGTAACAATGTACAATATTCCGAGGGGAGAATTTTATTGGCGCACATTGTTCTTACAAGTAGGGGAAAAGGTCATAGGTTGTGTTCCTTTTCAAATGTTCACTGGTAAACAAAAATTAGCAGCGCTTCCACTCGTTCAATCAATAGTTTCAACACCTTTTTCTCAATGGGGATTAGATTTTGTTGGAGAGATTAACCCACTTCAAGTAATAAACATAGATGGATCCTCATTGCAACATATTACTTTACTAAATGGTTCGAAGTAATTCCAGTCAGAAATGCTACTAATTTAGAAGTAATTAAGTTTATTGAGCAGAATACCTTATCTAGATTTGGTTTCCCAACTCAAATTGTGACTGATAATGCAATAGTTTTTTCTAGTGTTAAAATGATTGACTTTTGCCAGAAATATCAGATTCTGTTACATTATTCAACTCCATACTACCTTCAGGGTAATGGCCTAGCATAGTCATCAAACATAAGTCTAGTCAAGGTAATCAAAAAGATTCTAGCTAATCATAAGAAGAGTTGGGATTCACATTTGATTTATGCAGTATGGGAAAACATAATTACTCCAAAGAGATCAACTGGAAAATCCCCATTTCAATTAGTCTATAGGAAAGATGCAATCTTCCCTACCAATTTGGCCTTCCCTGTTCTAAAATTCTTGTAGGATTCCATAGATGAACCTGATGATTTTTCATGAAGAATAAATCACATTATTGAACTTAATGAAAACAGAGATGAAGTTCAACACAAATTGAAGAAATATTAGAATAAGATGAAGGCCCTGTTTGACAGAACAGCCAGGGAAAGGGACTTTAAGGAAGGTGATCTAGTTCCAAGATGGGATGCCAGGAGAGAAGAGAAAGCAAAGCATGGAAAATTTGACAATCTATGTTTTGGACCTTTAGAAATCACTGAAGTGAAGGGTAACAACACTTTTTTGCTGCAAAATCTTGAGGGGCTATATTCCACTTATCCTATAAATGGAAGGTTTCTCAAACATTACATTCAATACTAAGAAGTTGAAATAGTTTTAATTATAAATACTCGAGTTTTCTTTTACTTTTCAACATGTCAGTGTGATTTTTTTTTACAGTAAGGACTCCATAACCCGAGGAGAAGGCACATGGATATGCAGGTTCTCTGCATTATCTAGGAGAAAGCATTCCCCAAATGGAGCTGATGTTGTAGCATTTTTTGGTTTTGATAAGATAGAATATTTTAAAAAATTATGGACATAAAAATATTGAATAAAATGTTTTAGAAAGTATCTTGATGATGATGTCCATATCAAAGAAAATGTTAGGTTAGATGCCCTAAAAAATCAAGGCAAAAAAGAAAATGTTAGGCTAGAAAGAAAAGGAAACAAATAAACTCTGAAAGTAAGCAAGTCTAAATGCCACTACTATTTTTCTGCAAAATAATGGTTGTGTGCAAATTGTCATAAATGCCACAACCCATGACAGTCAAATAGTTAAATTTTTACTACTTCATGCTCTAAATTTGATGTTATAGTTAGAGAATAAAGATCTGGCCAAACTGTTTAATCTTGGTAGATCAGTGGTTTGGTAGAGAATAATAAGGTGCTCATCAGTTTAATTGGAGCCCTTGGATGTTATAAGGTTAGAATTAGATAGTCTTCTTTTGTAAAATAAATAGAAAGGAAAAGGGTTTGCTAGCTTAAAGGCACCCAGTAAGTGAAGAAAAAATGATAGGATAAGCAAAAGGGTATGTAGAAAAAAGGTTGCAGAAGTATGATAATTCATTGGACAAAATGTACATTTATCATGTTTTACTATATGTTTCTATGTCCACGAGGCAATTACACAAAGCAAACAAAGGTTTACAAGATCAATTAATTAACTTCCCTCGTCCCTATTCATCCGTATATTTACTAATTTCCCCTTCCCACCTTCATACAATTCATATTAATTCATTTCCCATAAAAACGCCTTTTTCTAAGGTCAAAATACTTTTCCCTAGGAAAAGTGAAAACCCCATGTTAAATCCCCTTTTACCAAAAAAACCCACAAAAAGATGTTTAACCTAAATATTGATGTATATACAAAAAGCAAATAACCCATGAAAAAGCTTTTCACTTAGTGTATTTCTCCTTTCTGCTCATATTTCATATTAATGCTAACTTAACGTATTAAACCCCTAAAAGTCCTTTCTTGTATATATTAACTTCCTTTATTAAAATATCTCGAAACCATAAGTTTTATTATAAAACTATGTATTCCTTAATAGATCACATATAGGTGGATCGTAAACCTTTCAATGTGCATCCACTCTCCTCCGCATTGCGATATGTGATGCGCGATGGACCTCGATCTGACGCAAATATATTTCATAAGTCATTACCATTTTGCATCCACCTCCATTGTAGGTCTCGGCTAAAAGAATTACCCTCCACCATTGCGATCTCTGATATGCGATGGGAACCCAGACCCGATCACAGTATTATCCATGATTTATTTCCACATCGTGTCTAGCCCCTATCGCATTTCTTTGCGATGGGCCTTCCTTCGCTAAACTACGATTATGGTATGCAATGTACCCAGACCCAATGTCATTTATCCATTCGAATTCATACAATTTCAAGTCTGCCATACCGTGTTTTGTGAAGGTTTTCTTTGTTAAAATGTTTTTATGATTTAAACGAAGAATAAAACTAAACCTCCATTTAACCGCCAATCTCAGTTTTAAACCATAATAAAGCCATACTGCCATGATTAATCGTGGCCCCTCCATTGCTCTTTCCTCTTACCTCCATTTCTCTTTTGCTCCACCACCGTCTGATCACATGCATTCAATTCCAATGACCCTCAATAATTTCGGGTTGGATCTCTATACAAGCATAACCTACCCGAAAAGCGGTATTCCACTGACCTCCCCTTGCTACATGTTAGATTCAGATTGTATCATGTGACCCCTCCCAAAACCGCCTGCATCTCATAAGTGGTGCGATGAAAACCAAAACCATTTCCTGCATAATGAAAAAATGACCAATGTTCACTTTGCACCATATTTAAAAAAGAAAGTTGTTTTTTTGTTTAAAAGCAAAAATCAACATTTTGGCTTTGTTTTTCCTGCTTACACAGTGAAGCCTCCATAAGCCTCTGCGACCAAAAAAACCATTGTCTTACTTTCCGATACACTTTGGAATCCTTCCAATATCCTTTCAAGCTCAATAAAGCCATTGATGTCCTTCTCTGTCACCTATGTTTTCTTAACAATTTCTAAGTTTTGCAGGTAAAAACTCCCGTTCCAGGCTTACAAAGAAAAAGCCTGCATACAGTTATAAGACAAATATGAAGATCATATTAAATCACTTTACCCTGTAACATAAAATCTAAAACGATTTATTGTTGAAAAATACAGTAAAAACCTGAAATGCACAGTAACGGTAAAAAGGAACATAGTAAAGGTTACTTAGCAGGGTCAAAGGATATTCACAGAGTTTAAAGCGTATCAGATGAAAGATCAAATGAAGGACTCAACTAGTGTAAACAATACAAACAATCAAGCAACTTAAAGGGCAAAATAGCAAGCAACAAAGCCAGCACAACCTGAATAAAAAGGACAGCAAGAAGTAGTTCAATAGTTGCCCCTATCTTTTTGCATGAAGATCTTTCCTTTCCTAGAATAAATCTTAATCAATTATTAGGATATTTTCTTAGTTTCATTATTGTATAAATAAATATCTTCTCGAGTTGTTAATGGTTCAATGTTCAAGGTTCAATTTTCATTGCTTGTTAGGTTGTGACTGTTCATTCTACTTTGAACCCAGTTGCACCTTTGAAGAAAGCTTTTTAAGACACTGGATGTACTCAGATTTTCTGGAACCTTAATACAAAGAAAAGGATTCTGAATTTGGTATTACACAATTTACGTTATCCTGTAAGTTTTTCCAATTATCAATCATTATGTTTTTCTTCATATGCTTATGACTTATAGAGATATCTAGGTAGGAATACTTGTGTCTCAGTTTATTCCTATAAGCTCCTGAAGTGATCTTCTATTAAGAGAATGGATTAATGAACTGTGTGTTTATCTAATCCCCTCTAATCAATAAATCATCAACATCTTTTGTAAGTTTAAGTACACTGCCTTGAATATTTGGAACATAGTTTAGAATGCTTTCACACTTATGATTGTTCTATTTTACAGTCTGGGAATTGTGATAATCATATTATTCTCTGTCTTCTTCTCACCACTATTTAATCTATATCACCATTTAAATCTTTATAACAGCCCTTTGCTGAGATATTAATATTATCCAAAGGATTAAGTATTTCAATTCTACATCTTTCTTCATTCAGTGGTCTTCCAAAAAACTAAAACCAAAAACATCAAAACAATTATTTTAGATGCTCTGGCATTGGCAGCTGACCTACTACTATCTCAGAGGTACAACAGGTTCCACAAAGGAAGCATCAAGTGGATCATTGATATGGTGTCAAGAGCTTTCTTCTCCATCCTAGTGAACATATCACCTTTGCAACCCTTTAATCCTTCCAGGGGTATCAGGTAAGGGGAACCAATCTCTCCCTTCCTCTTTGTTATAATGGTGGAATGACTAAGCCACTCTATCTCTGCTACCCTGCATGAAAATAAGCTCTCTGGTCTCCAGCCCCATTCCTCTAACCCCCCTTCAATGCACCCACAATTTGTGGATGATACCCTTCTCATGGGCCTCCCATCTATCAAAGAGGTCGCCTCTTTCATGTCCATCCTGTCAGGCTTTTTTGCTGCTTCTGGTACCTCCATCAACCCATCGAAATCCATGTTGTTCTTCTTTAACACTCCGCTACCCATTTGCAGGAACATTGCCAGAATCCTGACCATTCCCATCAATTCCCTCCCCTCCACTTACCTTGTTGTTCCCCTTATAGACATGCATCTCTCTCGGGCCACTTGGGAGAATCTGATCAACAAGATGGAGAAAAGAATTTCCAACCGGGCCTTTAGATCTCTCAATTTTGCAGGCCAGGTTATCTTGGTTAAATCTGTTTAACAGGCCATCTCGCTTTACTTGTACTTGGCTCTAGCAACCCCAAAAGTGATTTCAAATAAAATTAGAAACATTAAGAGGAACCTCTTACGGAGAGGTGCAGAGGTCAAATAGAAATGGGCTTTGGTAGCACGGGAAAAAATTTGCAAGCCCAAAAAGGATGGTGGCCTTGGTCTTAAAGACATATACCTCCTAGGAAAGGCCCTTGGAGCCAAAAACTTATGGAGATGGATTGAAAAGCCTAATTCCCCTTGGGGAATCATATGGAAAGCAAAGTAAACCCCCTCCCTAACACAATAGCAAATCATTAGGCTCAATGGAAATATCAAAGATTTAGTCATCTGGAATGAAGTGTGGAAGAATAGGGACATCATTCAAAAACATAGTTTCTGGGAAATAGGCCACGGGAACAAGGCTCTTTTCTAGGAGGATGCTTGACAAAAAAGGTCGAAACTTGGTCAAGATCATTATCACCAAATCAAGGTTGAGATGAAAAATATAGGGAAGATCAAAGTCAACCAGTACTAGAAAAGAAGTTAAGAAAATGACAGACGGAGAATTTGGATGAAACAAGAGGAATGGACTCCCCATATGAACCCCCAAGCCTTGTTGGACCTCTCTTCAAAATTACAAAAAAGACAAATCCTCCTTGGCTTTGCTGAGGACAAACTTAGATGGGGGAAAAACTCAACTGGACACTTCATATTAAGAGAAACCTATAGATACATAGCCAAGCATGATCAACTTCAACCAGAACCGAAGTGGAATGCAATCTGGGACAGGAAGCACTAGCCAAAAATTTCTATCTTTCTATGGTTAGTCATGCATAGAAAAGTTTTAACGTGGGATAATCTAAGAAGAATAGGCTTTATTGGCCCTTCACAATTCCCCCTCTGCTAGCAAGAAGAAGAATCCTCCAATCATTTGCTAAATGTATTCCCTTTCGCATCCAATTTATGGAATTGGATTTCTCTAGTCTTTAACAACTCTGATCGAGACCCCTCTTCTATTCAAAGTACAATCTCGAGTTGGAGAACTATCTTATCCCCACATCCTCTGGTTAACCATGCATGAATTTTAATTCCTAGTCTGATCTGCTAGGCTCTTTGGAAGGAGCGCAACGCAAGAATCTTTCATGGCATCTCCAACCAGGAGGAAATAATTATCTCAAAGTTCAAAAGTGCACTCTGGGAAACAATGACCTATCTACCCACTTAGAATTTCAAAGCCCCTCCCACCTTCGAAGAGAGAATTGCCTCAATGCTGGATCTCCTTTAGATCAAGGTCCATGATGTCAACCCCCTCCCGAGGCTTGAAAATAAAAATAATACTTGGTGGCAGCCAAAGAAGGGGACCTTCAAGCTCAACTATGACAGTGCAGCTAAAGGGAATTTGGGCCCAGCCGGTTTTGGAGGAGTCTTTAGAAACTATAAAGGAGAGATAATTTGTATATATGAGGGAAATATAGGTTCAGCCACAAACAATGTGTAGAACTTCATGCCCTGGAAAATGGAATCACCACAACACACAACCTAAAGCTCAGTCCTTTGATAGTTGTAGGAGATTCCAAGTTGATCACCCAGATTGGCAAAAAACTTCAGCAGGGCATCAAGGTGGACAAAATATCGGAAAACAGGTGCCTAAAAAAAATAATACAACATATTAAGCATGGAATTTACAACATGGTAGGCCTCCACTTTCAAGCAATTAGAAGGAAGGGAAATAAACTTGTGGATAGACTGGCGAATGAGGGTATGGCTGGTACCCTATGCCTGAAGTCCCGAGCATGGCGGGAACTGGAGGAAGGTGAACTCTGTCAGCATTACACATCAATAAATGATGAAGATAACCACTATACTGAACAATAATTGTTCATATCCCAAACATCATTTTAAGGTCGATTCTATGCTCAGTGGGAAGGACAGGTAGATGGCACTTGAGTACAATCTCATCCTTAGCTCGCCTGATTCTAGAGCCTGCAATGCCACCTCCCCTCTCCCTTATGTGACTCCCGCCTCACAGTCACATCCTGTCTACTCTATCATTCCTCCACCACCCTTTATTAGATCTTCTCATGCTTCCCATTCCCACCCCCTCTCCCTTATTCCAACTTCCCTCTATCACCCAACTTCTATAAATTTACCCCTCCCTCTTCTCCCCCTCATTCTTCTCTTTTCCATTATCCCTCTCTGTTGGTCATTCTATCTTTGATTTCCCTTGCACTCCAACCCTTTTGCTTCTCTCATGGCCCCAAATAATTGCTCCACCTCTGGTTCAAGTCAGGGAGGTACGCATAGTTTCATAGCCTCCCGCTGGTAGTCCCTGGGCCCAGCCCCTACCACTCACACAAAGACATATGATAGGAGTGCAACTTTGAGCTACGTGGTAGTGGTTAATCCAGAAACTCATCAAAAAATTTCAGATTTAGAAGCCCAAGCAAATTTTCTCTGTAGGAAGGTCTCTACTGAGGAGGTCGATGTCGACTTTGCCTGGATTCGAGACCTTGCTTTCACCTGGGTGTACGAAAACCTCTACATGTATACTATCAAAACATGGTGGCAAATGAAAACCATCATGGGGCTTGCAATGCAGGAACAAGAGGAGCGCACCAAGACTCTGGAAACAAATATTGACCAGCTTATTGAGAAGTTCGTGATGTATGTTGAAGCCATCCACCACTGCAGATTCATCACTCGAGACACTCCACATTACACTGTTATCAAGAAGAAGGTGACAACGAAGGTCCATTCGAATTTTGAAGGATCCCCTAGCATCAATAAAGAAGATGTTGGGGCCTCCACGAATAGATCACCACCGCGTAGTAGGAGGGAAGCTCTCAAGAGGCTCCCATTCGTCTGGATGAGGATCTGGTCACCACCAACCAGGAGTGATGTCGACGGCTTCCTTCCTTGTTTTTATTCCTTTGTTTATGTTCTTCTTCCTTCGCAAAAGGTTTTCTGTCACGGAGGAAAACAACAACTACTTGGTTGGCTGTGATAAGGATTTCTTCTCTTTTCTTAGCTTCTATACTCTCAATTTGAGAATGTTGTAAAGAGGGAGCCTCTCAGTTTCCACCTATGTACTCAGAACCCTCTTTTGTCATGGTCGTACTGTAAAAAAGACAATTCTATGGCCATCATAAGGAATTCAGTTGGGTCTTGTGTCGAGTTCTCTCCCACACAACCTAAATTTTGTAATCTATCAGTTTACCAGGTAATATATTTTATCTTATTTACAAAAAATAAAATGTGAAGGAGAGCTCTTAATTTGTGGCCACCTCCAACCTCCTTTGACTAGGTAGATGATAGAGACACGACAAATTTCTAAATACTACTCATCGCCTTGGAAGCACCAAAGTCTGTCCCTGATGTTTGCTTCTCACCATTTTCTTCCTGATCGATGTTGTCATGATCATTGCCATTGTCTATGGCACTCTGTATGCGGTCTTCCACCCTAGGATACCCAAATACATTGTCAACAACATCCAGATGAAGTTTAGTAACTTCAGTGTCAAGTTTTTTGTTTTTATTTTTAAAAAGTCTGAATTACACTTTTGAATATTATGATTTTTATAATTCAAATAATTTTATAAATTAATCATTTTATTATTAATATATATTATTAATTAAGCTTGATTTAATAATTAAGAAAAATATTGTTCTTTTATCTATTGAATTTAATTCTTACATAGTCATATTGAATTCCTAACAAATAATTTTTATGAAAAAAAGGGTTTATAATTCAAATAAATTAATTGTTAATTATTGGGTATCAAGGTATTATTTTAATATTTAATTATGGGAAATTAAGTTGAATAGTGGATTTTTTGCTTTGCATATTATAGTTTGATTTCTAGTTCTTGGTTCTACACCTGCAGATATGCCCCAATATTCAGTGCATCCTACTTTTCCTCCACATCCACTAGTAACTATGGGTGTGATGCCCCTTCCATGACCTTCAATTCCATGAGTTCGTGTAGTGCCCCCAGTTCAGAAGTTTCCTCCAGCCACAGGTGCAGGTCGTGCTTCAAATGGTGCCATACCAGTTATACCTCCTACTGAGAAACCACAAACAACAATTTATGTTCGAAAGGTATCACCAACAATGGATAATGAATTTTTACTCTTTCCTTGAGGTGGGTTCTATTGATTTTATCTTTGGTAAATTTTCATTTGATCTTTGAATTTTCATTATTTAACACTATAGTGTAGTGGTAACTATTATTTCGTTGTTATTTTATGTCACATCTCCATGGAAGAATCAAGAGTTGGAAGTGAGCACAAGATCCAACAAAAGGAACCACAAAATGATTTGGATTTTTCCAATTCGAGTTTGCAAAAGGAGTGCTCCATGCGTTATGCCTTCTGAAAAAATTTAGTTTGGAGGGCCAAGAATTAGTGGTATGAATTCTATTTTTTTTTAATGAAATAAACTAAGCATCTACAACATGTTTTGATTTGTTGACCTTTAACAATTTGCAATGTTTGTGGAATCTATCTTGTACAGAGTTGAAATGGTAATAACAGTTGAAGTCCTCTTTTGATTGTTCCCTATTTTTACCATCTGTATTTTTGGCAACCATCAAGTGCTACTCACTAGCTTCCTTGAATTGGTTTACTACATGTTAATTTTCATTTATAGTGGAAGATATTGTAGTCACTTTAGTGGGATTTTGCTTTTTTTTAAAAACAAATCTACATTTGGATTACATCTAACTTATTGTGGAAAGTCATTCACTTTATAAATCTATATAAAAAATTATTTATTATTGGTACTTAAGGGTGGTCATTGTTGCATTGTTGTCAAGTGCACATTTGCATGCGTATTGAACTGTAGTTATCACCATGGGGCTACAGTTGCCATTAGCACATTTCACATTTGTTTTGAATTGGAGGGGAGGTAAATTTATTTTCAATTTATTTTCATTTAATGAGAAAAGTTATCTATTATAGTTTTCTAGATAGTGAAGGATAAAGCAACTCTTACGAATATTGGTTACATATGGGTTAGGAGAACTTGAACTTACACTCTGTTACAACAACCTGAATAAAAGCGAAAACAATAGGAAAGAATAAATAGACCCGCGTGAAGGATGGTACCAGTTCAAGCTAGATTTATTGTTCAAAAATATGAGTAGACTTCAAGTGTTATCTTTATTGGGTGAATTTTAGCCACACAAACAAAACCAACTTCTCCTATTTTTCTCTCAACCTCAACATTATTGCCCAAAAGGGTCATACCTCACCGAGCCAGTACTCCAAGCATCAGCCATACCTCACTTGCCTAATACTCATAGCATGCGCATGTGTTATCATTTGTAGAAGTAACATTGGTTGGTTCCTTGACACAGTTAAATGTAAAATGCAAACAACCACATCGTACTTGCCCAATACTCATCATGGACATGAGTTGTCATTTCAAGAAGCACCGTTCGACACAACAACTCATGGTTGTTGAAAAAGCATCATTGTTCACAGCAACTCATGGTTGTTGAAGAAAAAATAGTATAATTATTCTAAGTTTTTGCATTTACAGGGCATAATTTTTATTTATTTTTATTGAAATTTATAGATATGTGTTAAAATTAAAAATTCAAGTGATACAATTTTTAGAATTTAGGTGTTCAAAAAATTTGAAATGCATTTTAAACAAATAAAAAATGAAGTTTCGCTCCACAAGATTGAGGGAAAATGTTGAAGCCTACCAATATGGCATAGTCATGTAGACCATAATCTTGGTGCAACACAAGAAGGCGACAACATGCATAGATTCAATTTTTTTCTAGCTCTTTGAAGTTGTAATCTGAGTTGTATCGACCTAAATGGTAAAAGCAATAGTACAAAAACTTATCCATTTTGTCTTTGCAACTTTCCCGATCTTCCCAAATATTTTATTCCTTCAATGTAACTTTGGATCTTTAGGGGTAACTGCTAGTATATTTTAGATTAAATTTTTTGGTTTATTTATTTGATAATATTAATATTTTTTTAAGTTAGAATATTTATTTTATTATTATTTAATAATATTAAAAATAAATAAAATTATTATTTAATTATTATTTATAAATCAAAATTTATTTATTTTATTAATTTCTTTTGTTGTTAACTTATTTAGCCTATTGGATCTGTTGGGGGGTGATGAGGAAGGGGGTGAAGGATGGCGGTTGAAACCCTCACCTCCCATCACCCCCTGGTTTTGTGCCTCATGGCTATGGGTCTTGTGGGTATTTTTCCTAAGCTATATTTTGCGTTTTAGTTTTTGTAGGAGTTCTCTCTGTTGGAGTTTCATTATGCATTTCGACTATCTCTGTCGATCTTTTGGATTTTGTTCTCACTGCTCACCCTTGTGTTACTACCATCTAAACCATGCCATGCTGCTTCACTTGCTAGTGCTCAAAGTTTTCATGTGTTCCTTGCTAGGATATGTGGCCTGTTTTCCTGGGATCTCTTCTCATTATTGTTTGGTTGTGGGTTCTATTTTGGGGGGCTCTGATGTTTGTGCCTTGTGAATCATTTGGCCCATCTATTACTGCCTAAAGTTTATGTCTGTTGGTGCCCTGTTGTTCGTGGGCACTACTTCATGGGATTCTCGCCAGTTTTTCACTAAGCCTTTCGGCTCTGCCTCTTGTTACTATTTTGGGATTGATGTTATATTGATATTAGGGTGGGTTGTGCCTTGTTAATTTTTTTCGAAGAATGACTCCCTAACTATATACGTGGGTTTTCTTGGTGCCGGGTTTACCCAGAATTGTAATGTTGGGCGCCTATTTTAGGGATTTATGTGTGTGACCCTTTGCGATTTAAAAGATGTCTGTTTGAGGTTTTTTCTACAGGATTGTATCCCTGGTTTTGTTTTTAAAGCCCGTCCTAGTATCTTCCAACGTTATTCTAGTCACGTCGTCAGAGTATATTTTGGCATTGTTTATCGTGCTAGTCTGAGTAACTTTTGATGCTTTATCTTTCCAGTCAAAATATCTTTCGATGTTGCTAGAATGATGATCGTGGATGACCATTGTTGGGATATTTCTTGTGGTCCCTATAGGGTTTCTTTAAGGGGCCTGCACGCCCTACATCTTGTTATCAGTCATATGTAATATGGGGACTATACTATAAAATATCCTATATGCATGCTTATGTAAACATATTTTTATTTAATAAAACGTTATTGGTTTTTCTTTCTGAGAAAAACTTATTTAAACTTACCTATATAAAGTAAATAGCTCACATTCTGGGATTCTCTGTTGCCTCTCTCCCCTCCAAATACCTTGGTGCCCCCTAAACTGATTCTGCCCTCAAGCACTCCTCTTGGAAACTTCTCCTCGACAAGCTTGAAACCCGCCTCACCTCCTGGACCTTTAGAGCCCTAAACATGGCAAGCCGGCTAATTCTCATCAAAGCTGTATTGCGATCTATGCCTCTTTATCTATTCTGGGATTCTGTAGTGCCTAAATGGGTTCTCAAAAAAATCAAAGATCTCCAAAGGAACTTTCTATGGGGATCGGTGGGACATAATCGCAAATGGGCATTGGTCAAATGGGTGACCGTTTGCCTTCCAAAAAACCTTGGGGGAATCGGTCTTCGGGACCCTCAACACAGTAACGCAGTCATGGGAGCACGAATCTGGTGGAAGTGGCTTTCAGTCCTGCACACACCTTGGGTGATCTTATGGAGAGCCAAGTATGCCAACCACAGATCGAATGAAGACCTAATCAGGCTTACAGACACGAGTAAGGGCTTCCTAATCTGGAACTCAGCTAGATTGCACAGAAATATGATCCATCAGCACAACTTTTGGGAAATAAGAGACAACAATAGTGCTTGTTTCTGGATGGATTCATGGTAGCAAAGACCCAGACTCAACAGCTTAATCTCACTTCCATAAACAGAGGATGAGGAAGCTCATCATTGGGAAACAGTCAACCAGTACTGGATTCTCACCCTCGATTAGGGATATATGTTGGCATTATGTTTCAAGTGTTGTCCTTGATGGCAACTCACTCAGAGGTTGGTACAGGTGCTCAGAGGTTGGTTCAGGTGATGGAAACTTAATTAGAGGACAGATCTCAGTACAGCAGGACAAGAAAGAGATATACGCAGGTTCATCAAGGAGAATCAACGTGTACACGCAGGTTGGATACAGTAAAAGCGCGTACATGTGAAAAGTACCTTTGGTCCGTGGCAGTTAGTCCTTGGAAGTTGTGCCTATGGTTTTGGACCATGGTGTCTCGACGGACGTGTTGATCCCTAGTTTCGAGGTTGATGGGATTGTGTTGCTATGGTTTTGGCCCGTGGTATTGTGAAGGGCCTAAGGATATATAAGGAGAAGATCATTAGGCAAAGAGATGAGTATTGGGTGTGTCTGATGAAGGAAGAGGATCTGGTATTGCTGGTTATCGGTTCGGGATGTTTGGCAAGGGTCGGCTCTGACAGTGAAGGCATAAGAATCTATTTCTAGATCTGCACGCGGGTTGCCTTTGGTGAAAGCGCGTATACACGCGGTTTTGGTACGGTGAAGTAGTGTATGCATAATAAGATTTGATATTTCAGGTTGCTACTGATTCTGGTGGTTGTTGCAGAGTTCTGGGCTCTGGTTTTGTTTCTGTGTACTTGATGACAGGGTTGCAGTGATTCAGTATTGGGTTGTTTAATGAATTATGATGCAAGTATAAGTTGGTGATTGTATTGCAGTAATGTTTGTTTTGTACTCTTGGATCCAGTCTGAAAATTGATGAAACGTGGTCCCTGAAGATTGTAGGGTCAGCACCTACGTACTAGTAAATGGATCAGCTAGTACAAGAGCTGAGGGGGTTGTAGCTCCCTTCCAGAAGTAGTTGGAAAACGAGAGAGGGTTGTAGCCCTCTGCAGGTTGCAGCCTGCATACTGGTAAAGGACTGCACCAGTACATTGTAAAAGAAGTTTCTCATTAAAGAAGAAAGAAACGAATTGCAGCAGGTGGTTTTCACCCACATTGGGTTTCCACCTTATATCATGGTGTTCATGTGTGTGGATCTTGTGTGATGCCCTATTCTGTTATACTGCACCTATTTACTGTTAATATGCTTAATAATGTCCTGATGCATCTACTGAAGATTAAGCAAACTAAATTATAAGATCTCTGGGTATACGCTAGTTGCTTTAGACACAGTCACGTGTATACGCTGGTTCACTTAATAGAAGCAGCGTATATGAATCTAAGTATGAAATTGAAAAGTTTTATCTGATCTGATAATACTGATTCACCCCCCCTCTCAGTATTATTTCCAACAATTGGTATCAGAGCAGGTCCTTCATAGGAAGCTTGATCGCTTGAAGGAAAAGATCCATCAGAATGGCTAATCCAGAAAGAGAAGCACACATCAGGCCACCAGTTTTTGATGGGAACAATTTTACTCACTGGAAGATTAAGAAACCACTGCTATCTACAATCACTTGGAGCAGAAGGTTTGGGGAATCGTAGAAGGAGGATACAATCCCATCAGGCAACTCCTTACAGATCCAGCAGAAGAAAAAGAAATATAGCTCAATGCCAAAGCTGTTACTGTCCTATTGAGTAGTTTGACTCAATCAGAATTTATGAAGATCATGCATTTCAAATCAGCTAAGGAAATATGGGACAAAATCGTTACAAGCTACGAAGGAGATGATCAGGTAAAAAGAGTAAAGCTTCAAACTCTCAGAATCCAGTATGAAACTCTTAAGATGCGTAGTAATGAAAGCATAGCTAATTATTTCCTACGTATGGATGAGATTGTGAATTGTATGAGGGATCTGGGTGAAGAATTTGAGGAAGTTGTCTTAGTTGAGAAGGTTTTGAGATCTCTGTCTGCTAAATTTGATTCTAAAGTATCTGCCATAGAAGAAAAGGAGAATGTACAGAAAATCACCATGTCATAGCTTCACGGGATCTTAACTTCTTTTGAAATGCGACAAGAGGTACCATCAGAAGCCGCATTCGAAGTGTCAGAGGAAGAAGATGAGGTAAATTTTGTCAAGAATATTGAACGGGGAACTGGACAGTTCAAAGGTAAGCTACCTTTCAAATGTTTTCTATGTGGTAGAGTTGGTCACTATGCTGCTAGATGCCCTCATAACAAAGGAAAGATATCTGAAGAAGATGGTAGAAGCTATTATACCCATATTAAAAGTTCATTCAATGATAATGAAGATATCATAAGTCTCATGGCACATGAAAAGAAGAATGCTTCATCCAATAATAGCGAAGATATTAAAAATCTCATGGAACATGAAAAGAAGAATGCAGAAACTGAAGAAGTTGCCAAATTAAAAGAACAATTGGAGACAGAAACCAGGGTAAGGGAAGTATGCAGGAGAACAGTTCAGGAGGTGCGTACCCGCAGTTACGCCGTGCAGGTACCGCGTCTAGTTACGCAGATTATCCATTCATGAGGTGCGTACCCCAGTGCACACATTCCAAGGCAGTAAAGCGCGCACACGTGGGATTTCCTATGATATCTAGCCGACGGTTTTACATTATCATGGTTTTGACCCGTGGTATTAGTCCATGTTTTAAGGAAGATCATGCCTATGTAAAGCCAAGGAGATCATTTGGCTGGTGTATCTTTTGAGTAATTGAATATCCTAAGATCTGATTTATTGGGTTCTCGGTTTTTAAAAGATTGATCTATAAAGGAGAAGTTAGAAGCGAATCTGCGAAGGGTGATCTCTTGAGTGCAAGTTCAGATCTGAGCATCTGACTTTATTTTAGCCCTAGACAGAGGTACGCAGAAGCAGTGAAGGAGAAGTGCGTGGGTACGCAGCAGAAGACAAAGGTTCAGTGCATGGGTATGCAGAGGAGATGAAGGTTCAGTGCGTGGATACGCAGGGGTGACGAAGGTTCAGTGCGTGGGCACGCAGGGCGACAGTGTTCTAGGTGCGTGCCTTCTGTAGCAGCACGCGGCACGATTATTCTTTTGGGTGCGTACCTACTGTGAAGTACGTGGCGCGATAGTGCATTTGGTTGCGTACTCTACGCAGATCAGTGAAAGGAGCAGTGCGTGGCCATGCAGTACAGCAGAAGGATCTCTGCGGGTATACGCAGTGAGACAGAGGGTGAAGTGCGTAGCAACGCAGGGCAGTAGAAAGAAAACTGCGTATCTGTGTTAAGATCTTCTGTTGGTTGAATTTTTCTATTGATAAGATGTTCTGGGTTCTGTTCTGTTATTGTTGATCTGGTTACTACAGCTGACTGTATAAATTACATGTACTTGATGATCATTTGATGTATATGGATCCAGTTTGAAAATTTATGAAAAGTGGTCCTTGAGAAGAAGTAGGGGGTTGTAGCTCCCTTCTAGGAGAGACTGGAAAACGAGAGAGAGTTGTAGCTCTCTGCAGGTTGTAGCCTGCGTACTGGTAAAGGACTACACTAGTACAAGACCATTGTAAAAGGAGTTTCTAATTTGAAAGAAGATAGAGACATATTGCAGCAGGTGGTTTTCACCCACATTGGGTTTCCACCTTATATCTGGTGTTCTTTGATTTGACTGACTGCTTTCCTGATTCATGCTCATTATTTATGGTATTGGTATGCAAAATAATTCAAAGTATAAATAAAAAAGATTTGGTAAAAGAATTAGATAATACTGATTCA
>APFE030259427.1:45445-84333 GCA_000404065.3 Pinus taeda
AATACTGATTCCCCCCCCCCCCCCCTTCTCAGTATTATCTCCAACAATTGGTATCAGAGCCAGGTCCTTTTGAAGAAGCTTGATTGCTTGAAGGAAAAGATCCATCAGAATGGCTAATCCAGATAAAGAGGCACATATCAGGCCACCAGTCTTTGACGGGAGAAACTTTACCCACTGGAAGATAAGAACCACAACATATCTGCAATCACTTGGAGCAGAAGTTTGGGGAATCGTAGAAAGTGGATACAATTTCCCTTCAGCAGTTCCTACAGATGCAGCCGAGAAAAAGCAATATGAGCTCAATGCCAAAGCTGTTACTCTCTTATTGGGAAGTTTGACACAATCAGAATTAATGAAGATCATGCATTTCAAATCAGCTAAGGAAATATGGGACAAAATCATTCTAAGCTACAAAGGAGATGAACAGGTAAAAAGAGCAAAGCTTCAAACTCTTAGAATCCGGTATGAAAATCTAAAGATGCATAGTAATGAAAGCATAGCTAATTACTTCTTGCGTATGGATGAGATTAATTGTATGAGGGATCTGGGTGAAGAATTTGAGGAAGTTGTCTTAGTTGAAAAGGTTTTGAGATCTCTGTCTGCTAAATTTGATTCTAAAATATCTGCCATAGAAGAAAAGGAGAATGTGCAGAAAATCACCATGTCACAGCTTCACGGGATCTTAACTGCTTTTGAAATGCGACTAGAGGTACCACCAGAAGCCGCATTCGAAGTATCAGGGGAAGAAGATGTTGTAAATTTTTTCAAGAATCTTGAACGGGGAACTGGACGGTTCAAAGGTAAGCTACCTTTCAAATTTTTTCTATGTGGTAGAGTTGGTCACTATGCTGCTAGATGCCCTCATAACAAAGGAAAGATATCTGAAGAAGATGGTAGAAGCTATTATACCCATATTAAAAGTTCATTCAATGATAATGAAGATATTAGAATTCTCATGGCACATGAAAAGAAGAATGCTTCATCCAATAATAGCGAAGATATTAAAAATCTCATGGCACATGAAAAGAAGAATGCAGAAACTGAAGAAGTTGCCAAATTAAAAGAACAATTGGAGACAGAAACCAGGGTAAGGGAGCAATTGTAAGATATAGCAAAGGATCAGAGCACAACTATTCAGAAACTTGAATCAAAGATACTCTCTCTAAAAGAAGCTCTTGAAGATCAAGAACATGAAGTGATCAAACTAAAGCGACAAGTGGTAGAAGGAAGAAAAGCTAAAGAAGACCTAAGGAATCAGTATTTGATAAAGGAAGAACAACATCAAGTTGAGGTAAATATCTTGAAGGGTAAACTAGAAGAAGAGGATAAGCTTTTACGATTTCAAGATAGTACTAAAGTCTTGGATGATATTCTTAATAGCCAAAGGTCTCCTGCTATCAAAACTGGTCTTGGTTTTCATGAATATGTTGAAGGTGAATCTAGTTCACAAGGTGAGGCAAGAAACTCTAATGAGAAATCTGAAATTCCCAACAAGGAACAACCAAGGAAAGAAATTCCTCAAGGAAGATTCTTTACTCCTAACTATGGACGTGATAGACGATTATTTCCTCCACTGAATAATGTTGACTGTTATGTATGTCATAATCTTGGACATGTTGCAGCCAGATGTAGAAGTAGAATGGTGCAAGAAAGATCATCGCATCCCAGGTATTTCAGAGGATATTGCTTTGCTTGCAATGCATATGGACACAAAGCAATTGATTGTGTTAGAAGGAACATGAAAAATGTAAGGTGTTATACATGCAATAATTATGGACATAAAGCAAGGGAATGCAGGAGCAGATTTCAAAATTCAAAACAAGAGGAAAATACATCATTACAGTTTCAGGAATTGAAGAAGATAGAGACAGAAAAGTGTGGCATAACTCAGTCAACTGACATAACAGACACAGGGGAATCTGAAAGTGATGAATTTCAGTATTCCTTGCATACGCTGATATAATGAAGACAAGTAGCGTATATACGTGAGTTACAGGTTGCACAGTCACGTATATGGAGAAAAGGCAGCAGAACAGACCCAGGTTCAGTCATGGTTGGCTCAGGCTAAAGGGGAGCATAAAGGGCAGCAGAACAAACTCAGGAAATGGTTCAGTCATGGTTGGCTCACACTCAGGGGGAGCATATACTTCAAAATAATTCATTGTTGGCATTATGGTTAGAAGTTGCTGATGAAACTAAGGAATAGTATTGCAGGCTAATGCTTATGGTACAGATCTGAATGGCTGGTCTTAGAACCTGCATCTGCTCAGGGGGAGCATGGATGGATTGATACAACTTCAGCATGTACTTAGGGGGAGTATGGACAGCAGTATGGACAGTAGAAGGTATACCAAAAAAAGAGAATATCTTGGTATGCCCTTTTCCCTTGATGTCAAAGGGGGAGAGTGACTTGGTGTGGTGGTTGCCATCAAGTCCAAAGGGGGAGATTGTTGGCATTATGTTTCAAGTGTTTTCCTTGATGGCAACTCACTCAGAGGTTGGTACAGGTGCTCAGAGGTTGGTTAAGGTGATGGAAACTTAATTAGAGGACAGATCTCAGTACAACAGGACAAGAAAGAGATATACGCAGGTTCATCAAGGAGAATCAGTGTGTACACGCAGGTTGGATACAGTAAAAGCGCGTACATGTGAAAAGTACCTTTGGTCCGTGGCAGTTAGTCCTTGGAAGTTGTGCCTATGGTTTTGGACCATGGTGTCTTGATGGACGTGTTGATCCCTAGTTTTGAGGTTGATGGTATTGTGTTGCTATGGTTTTGGCCCGTGGTATTGTGAAGGGCCTAAGGCTATATAAGGAGAAGATCATTAGGCAAAGAGATGAGTGTTGGGTGTGTCTGATGAAGGAAGAGGATCTGGTATTGCTAGTTATCGGTTCGGGACGTTTGGCAAGGGTCGGGTCTGACAGCGAAGGCATAAGAATCTATTTCTAGATCTGCACGCAGGTTGCCTTTGGTGAAAGCGCGTATACACACGGTTTTGGTACGGTGAAGTAACGTATGAATAATAAGATTTGATATTTCAGGTTGCTGCTGATTCTGGTGGTTGTTGCAGAGTTCTGGGCTTTGGTTTTGTTTCTGTGTACTTGATGACAGGGTTGCAGTGATTTAGTATTGGGTTGTTTAATGAATTATGATGCAAGTATAAGTTGGTGATTGTATTGTAGTAATGTTTGTTTTGTACTCTTGGGTCCAGTCTGAAAATTGATGAAACGTGGTCCCTGAAGATTGTAGGGTCAGCACCTACGTACTAGTAAATGGATCAGCTAGTACAAGAGCTGAGGGGGTTGTAGCTCCCTTCCATAAGTAGTTGGAAAACAAGAGAGGGTTGTAGCCCTCTGCAGGTTGTAGCCTGCATACTGGTAAAGGACTGCACCAGTATATTGTAAAAGAAGTTTCTCATTAAAGAAGAAAGAAACGAATTGCAGCAGGTGGTTTTCACCCACATTGGGTTTCCACCTTATATCATGGTGTTCATGTGTGTGGCTCTTGTGTGATGTCCTGTTCTGTTATACTGCACCTGTTTACTGTTAATATGCTTAATAATGTTCTGATGCATTTACTGAAGATTAAGCAAACTGAATTATAAGATCTCTGGGTATACGCTAGTTGCTTTAGACACAGTCGCGTGTATACGCTGGTTCACTTAATTGAAGTAGCGTATATGAATCTAAGTATGAAATTGAAAAGTTTTATCTGATCTGATAATACTAATTCACCCCCCCTCTCAGTATTATTTCCAACAATATAGACACAGGTGCAAAGTAGAACTCATCATCAAGAATGGTACATAGATAATGTATAAGGAGTTGGACATAGAGGTAACATATAGGCAAATCAGATTCTCTAAAGAAAAGGATATCTTACGTTGGGGATACAAACCACGTGGAACCTTCACCACACAAGAGGCATACAACCTTATGATCAATACTCACACCAATAAGGACCCTCTCTGGGACAAAGTGTGGTCCCCTAAAATCTAGCCCAAGATCTCAACTTTTCTATGGCTGCTCTGTCATAAAAGAATTCTTACATGGGACAACTTAAGGAAAAAATTTTTCATGGCCCCTCAAGGTGCCCCAACTGCAAGCTATAGGAGGAAACTATACAACATCTCATGGATTCCTGCTATTTGGTAAACAAACTTTGGGAAAAAACAATTTTCAGATGTCAGAAAGATGGTAGAGTTAAAGAAGACATCACCAAAACCATTCATCACTGGGCCAAAAACCCATACAAAAGTCCCCTGCTCAATTCCTTATGGAGAATTGTTCCAGGCCTCCTCATCTGGACAATTTGGAAGGAGAGGAATCGACATATCTTCAGGAATCAATTCAACTCCATAGAAATTATATGAAATAATATGTGCATCAACCTCCAAGAAACTCTAGAACTCAAAAGTTGGAGCAATGATGACTTTCCCACCAAACTGGAAGAACGAACTATATGGATGAATTGGAACCTCAGGCTCATCCGGACTCAGGAGCCACCCAACAGATCCATCCTTTTCCATCACTCTTCCAGCAAGTGGTGCCCTCTACCTTTGGGATTTAGCTAGCTTAACTTTTATGGTGCTTCTAAAGGCAATCCAGGTCAGGTCGGACATGGAGGGATCTTCAGGGATCACTATGGCAATCCTTTGCTACTTTACCTAGGCACTTCAAGATGGGACACGAACAATTCAGCTGAATTGGAGGGACTGTGGCAAGGTCTCAATCTCGCTTAACTGCATAGCTACTTTCCCTTAATAATTGAAGGAGATTCTCAAATACTCATCAACATGGCCCATCAAATTATATAGGGAACTCCAGTAAACAAGCTATCCTATAGTTGGAGACTTGTAGGTAATTTGCAACACATTGAGCAGTGGCTTGCAACTAATAGAGCAATCACTTTCAAACACATCAAGAGAAATAGAAACAAGGTGGCCAATCTCTTAGCCAATTTAGGGGTGACAAGTGATCGAACTCTATACACATGCTCGCTTGAATTATAAAAGATGCCACACACCAATAGGAATACACCACATTGGTGCAAATGGATGCAACACCCCTAGATGCGGGTGTTAGATGAGAAATTAATGCAAATCGGCCACCGGACAAGTAGGTGGCTAAACCACATGGTAACCTACACCTTCCCCTGTGGGAATTTAAGGCAGGTCACTGCTCCTTGGCCGGTGCCATCAACCTGTTGTGAGAACCAAGAAATTCCATACAATTATAGAAATATGGAGTGAAGCCCCCTGCAATCCTCCATTTGGCCTTTGAGTTGCTCTTGCCACCCCACTGCAGTAGAGTTGAGCCTTCGTACCACTATGGGTAGACGTTGCAGACTCCTCTGCTGCGTCGACCTGGGCAATGGTCATCATTTCTCTCAGTCCATTCTCTGCAACCTGCAATTTGAAGTCTTGGCCCCTCCCTTTGGCCCGGATTTGAATTCCCCTGTTCCTCTCAATTTTCCCTCTGTAGTTCTTGCCTTGCCTCCTATCCCTGAGACTCATTGCTCGCTGCAACTTCCTAGCCGGAGAAATATGTGTTGACGCCATCAAGTGCAATGCAGGAAAGCTAGTAGTCGTGGTGGTGCCACTCACCCCTGTCTTTGCCCCCTTTTTCTCCACTTCCCCTTCTGCCTCCTCGGCCCCCAGCCCTTCCTCTTCCCGCTTCCTTGGCAGATATCTGAAAACTCACAGCGGTCATGGTTGAATTGGAACCCGCGAGGTTGGTGTTCTAGTGGCGCCACCGAGCACACCAATTCCACTGCTTCTTCCCAACAATCTCAATTCCAATTTCTCTACTGCACGGACAAACTGGTAATCATTGCTACTGTCACGGTGGACTTCAGGAGGAAACTGGCTCGTGCACAGAACCAGAGCTCAGCTTGGAGATAAATCAAGTTCTTCTGCCACTCATCAACTTTCAGGGGGAGCCGAGCTCCAGCCACCCACTGAGAGACATGGACCATCCGTCTAGCAGTCGACAGAAGACTCTAGGAGGCAATGCCACCCGCAAAGACAAAGGCATATAGGTGGAGGACTGTGAGCCACATGACACTGCAGGTGGCAAACAATCAGTGGAAATTGGTTTAGAAGAATATGACTGGTGTCCGATCGTGGAAGAGAAGCCACCATCCTAACACACCTTGCAGTTGCATGCCACAGGTCACGTGTCAAGCTTGGATTCTGAGATCAGTTTTTTTTTTGTTTTACTGTCGTTAATTTTGGGTCACACGTCCAGCTCGGGTTCTGAGTTTTGGTTTTCTTTTGTTGTTTTACAGTGGTTAATTTTGAACTTTACAGTGGGCATTAATGGAAGTCTCTTATGAATTTCACAGTCTTTTCACAATGTTAATTTTGGTAGAAAATTTTGAATTATGGAACTGTAGCCCCTACGTGGGTGGTATGAACCTATTTTTATCTTGTGATCAGACTAGTTTCCCCAACTGGGGCAGTCTCGATGTCAAGACTTGATGTCTAAAATGGTGATATGGCTGACCTAGTACCGCAGAGGCCGGTGCCTCAATGTACATTATGTTTTGATTAATAGATTAGTTTTACTTAGAAAAAAAAATCACTCACAACATGAAATAAAGTGTTTTCTCCTAAAATCCTCTAAAATATTAACTTGTTGAAAATAAAAACTTGATTTAATTTTTTTTAGGAAAAATCAAAATATAAAAATTATATCATGAGGAGATGGTGATATAACCTCAAATGTAGAAAGGAAAATAAATATAATAAAAAATATATAACATAAATAAAACTACCACATTTAATTAATTAATTGTAGTTGATATATGGGGAAGGTTTCATTTTTATCTACCACACAAATCATTCATAGATATATAATAATAAAAATAATATTAATTTTTTTATTATAAAAAAATATTATTATTTATTATAATTAATAAAATAATTAATTTTTGATGGTTATTTACTAAAAATCATTAATTATAGATTGTTATATTTAATAATTTAATAATTACAGTTTTTTAATTTAAATATTATTATTATTATTATTAAATTATTGTCATATTAATATTTAATTAATTATTATATTTAATTATTTATTAAAAATAATTAAATAATAAAAATAAATTAAACTAAATAATATAAAAAACTAAATAGTTAAACAATAGTGAATAAATAATAATATTAAATAATTTAATTAAATAATAACACTAACAAGAATATTATTAATAAAAATATTTATTAATTAATAATTTAATTATATATTAATAATAAATAATTGATTTATTTATATTAAAAAATAAACATAATAATAATTATTTAATTCATTTTTTTCATAATTGATATTGATTTATAAATTTAAAAACCATTGGGATTAATATTATAAACCATAAGAATATGAACCCTTATATTAATAAACTAAAAATATTGATAATATAAATCCAAGGGAATAACATTAAACCCAAGGGATAAATATTATAAACCCAAGGTATATAAACCCTAAGATAAATATTATAAACCCTAACATAACATAGTTGACCACAATTGATTTTCATATTGGCACAATCTGTGTCACAATACAACGTTTGATTATGGTTGACCACGATTGATTTTCATATTGAGACAATTTTTGTCGCAATTCAACATTGGACAATGACTAACCATGGTTGATCTTGATATTCAGACAATATTTGTTAAAATGCGATATTCGACCATGGTTGACCATGGATTAACATTATTATAAACCCTTGGGATTAGTACTATAAATGTAAGCGATTATTAATATCATAAACCCAAGGCATCAATAAACTCAAGGAATTTATATTATAAATCTAGGGAATATGGACTCTTACATTAATAAACCCAAGGGATTGATAATATAAACCCAAGGAAATAATATTAAACCCAAGGGATTAATATAATTATAAACCCTTGGATTAGTACTATAAATGTAAGTGATTATTAATATCATAAACCCAAGGCATCAATAAAATCAAGGAATTTATATCATAAATTCTAGGAATATGGACTCTTACATTAATAAACCCAAGGGATTGATAATATAAACCCAAGGGAATAATATTAAACCCAAGGGATTAATATTATAAACCTAATGTATATAAACCCTAAGATAAATACTATGAACCACTTATAAACCCAAGGGAATAATATTAAAGCTAAGAGATAAATATTATAAACCTAAGGTATATAAACCCTAAGATAAATATTATAAACCCTAATATAAACATGGTTGACGACGGTTGGTTTTCATATTGACACAATCTTTGTCGCAATACGATGTTGGACTATGGTTGACCATGATTAATTTTCATATTTAGACAATCCTTGTCACAATGCAATGTTGGACAATGGTTGACCATGGTTGATATCCATATTCAGACAATCTTTGTCACATTGTGATGTTCGACCATGGTTGACCATGGATGAGCATGGTTGTGACAATGTGATGTTGGACCAAGAGATAATATTTGTCAGAATGTGACCATGGTTACTGACTATGGTTTACAATGGATAATTTTCATATTGAGACAACCTTTGTCACAATGCGATGTTGGAACATGGTTGATCATGATTGATTTTCATATTTAGACAATCCTTGTCACAATGTGACATTTGTTGATTTTCATATTGAGAAAATCTTTGTCACTATGTTACATTGGACAATGGTTGACCATGATTATAAACCCAATTGATTTATATTAAACCCAAATATTAATATTTTTTTTGTAAGTTTGGTAGGTCCTTCCATTTTCATTAATATAAAATAAAGTTACATCCAAAAAACATATAGTTAGGTGGCCTCAACTTGCCTTGATGGAAACCAAGGCTGTTGATCACCCAACAACATGATATGCCATCCAATAGCAAAAAATAATAAGTCTGTCTAACCAAGCTAGATAAGTCTGAATGTCTTTACCTTGCTTGAATACTACATGCCTCGAAACAAAATGATCAATGTTATGAAAATTAAAAGCTTCCCGAATACAAAAAGAAAGAGCAAACTGAAAAACTAGCTAGTAGACTACTATGCTCCCTCGGCAGATGAAGACTCCACCAGAGTTGGGTCGTTCGCATTGCAACCCGGGAGCTCTTTCTGTGAGAGAATGCAAGGGAGGTGTTCTTCTATTCGAGACAAACATCCTACATTTTCATCTGAAATTAGGGCTTCTAGAATTCCTATTTATAGTTGGGAAAGTTCTGCACTGCTGCGACCATGCCCATAGAGACCTGCTCCAGATCCTATCCCAAGATACTCTTCATGGACCAGTACAAGAAAAATGTCTATTTGAACTAGGTGATGCGACCACGGGTGTGCCCTGGATTCGACACCATAGCCCACTAATCCTCCACCTCAATTTCCATCGAGCCAGCTTGATGGTTCAAGTAAACTTCCCATTCCTCGATCAGTTGCCAGATTTCCTCACCTGTGCCTTCAAGGTAATTTGTAGCTACATCATTGATGCTGGTAGCAACTTGTTTACGGCCCCTTGATTTAAACCTAGAGGAGTTGGGCTACCTTGTTGTCACGACCCCGCTAGTTCTTCTACCATGACCCCTCGGGCTAGGCTTCGACCCTTTGCAATTGTCGTTCGATTCATTTCCATGTGCTTACATTCTTCAATGGAGGAGATGGTAAGACGAATTGTTTTTACAGGTGGTAACCCAAGCCCATAATATTCCAGCTTCCAAGTGCCACTATCACTCTGCACACTTGCCAAGAGAGAAGCATGATACCATACTTTCTGATAAAGAGCCCGAGGGACTTCCTCCCTTTTCTTACATTGCATACATTCCTTACCAATTGAACCAAATAGAAAAACAATCATGACAAACTAGAGCCCATTAACATAACAGTCAAACGAAAGTATGGAGAAAACATTAGGACTTATGCCATAAAAAACCTAGTACCCGAGCCATCATAGAGTCATCGATATATGCCCATGAAGACTCCCACAAGGGCATAGGCCATGGAGAAATTCGACTCAAAAAAAAAATTGGCTCCAGAAAAAATAGAGAAAAAGCCCAAACCCAGGAGTTGAATTGTAAACTACCCATTCCCAAGTCCCAACCATGCTAGGCTGAGCCAACACGAAGTCTGAGGGGCCAAACGCAGAGACAAAAACCCCATATAATCCCATCCTAGATAAAATAATCCCAAACAGAACAAACACAGAGACCATGCCAGGAAGATGGACTTGTTGCAATAGGAAAGCACACACATGAAGATGCATGGAGCCTCTCTTTCTCACAAACCCCGATAATTAAAAACCATACATTCCCAAATCCATTAAGGAGATAAGTCATTGGATGGAGTGAAAGGAATGGCCAATGACATACCAATTTACCCTCATAGGGAGAAGACTATCCCGCCACCTCACCTAAATTTGTGTCATTCCACTGAGCTCGACAACACCTGTCCACACTCTATCAATAATATAGCACTTACCAAATTCTCTCTTGGAGTGCCTAACCAAATGCCAAAACCAAAACTCAATACTGCTGCCACCTCCTGTTGGAGTATTAACCCCATGCATGCACAGAGTCACTGCACCAACTGGCTCAAGCATGTGAAGGGTGGCGGGTTTGTACCCCAAGGCCCTCTTCACTAATCGTTCATAATGGAAATGTCGTCCAGTTTGCACCGTGATCAGGGGATTTGTTCAGAGATTTGGAGGCTCTGTAAATTGTGTCTCCTGTCTTGCTCTAGGATCTCTTCTAGGGAGTTAAACCTACCTTCCGGGGATTAATTAGGTCAAGTGAACTCCAGAGGGTCGTTTTGATGTGAACAACCCCAATTTTCTAGGAAATTTATTATTGTGTTTCCATCTCTTCTGAAATGGTTAGGGATTACATAGTCAAAATTTTGGAGAAGTTCACCTATCTCCTGCACCAATCTAGGAGTTATCCAACTATGGAAAATCTTGTCCCATTTATCCATCTGACTCAATGTTTTAGCTGTGTTTATAACTAATTTAGAGTCTAAGCAATTAGAAGGCCTTGTCGGACTACTATACATTCCTCTTCATTATTACTCACATAGCCACAATGGTCAACATAAATTAGATGAGCTTTCACTCTAGAGTCATGAAAGAGCCCTTCCAAACCGGTAGGACCTAGATTTCCTTTCAAGGCTCCATAAAAAATAAGCATGATGAACCCCTCTGGAGGTGCAATGAAGTGCTGCGCTGAAGTCACATATCTCATGATGAGTTTCCAAGAATTCAGGACAATCATTGAAGGCGATAGGTTTAGGTGGTGGAGGATTCTAGCCTCTTGGGGAGAAAATTGCCAGTTGTCCAATTTCGATTTCTCCACAGATATTGTTTCCTAGATGTTTTGGATGATCCCCTCCCATACTGCTTCATGAGTTTGCTGGCTATTCTTAAAAATCTTGCGGTTCCTCTCTTTGCATATAGCCCAAATCGTGGACCCCAGGGCTAGTACGCAAGCCCAATTGAGGAACAAGCTTGAGTATAGGCCTGTCTACCATAGAAGGATGGTTTCTCAAATGCTTTGATGGTCTCTATCCATCCTTCTAAAGAGGTCTTCCACTTGGAGCCACTTTTAAACTACAAAAAGGGCATGAATTTAACAAGTGTTCTAGATCCTCATTATGTTGACCATAAAGGATGCAATACGAGGGTCCATAGATACCACTTTTTTGTAGTTGATCCAAAGTGATGATTCTACCCTTACATACTAGGTAGAAAGAGTAGGCAACTTTCAGCCACCACCCCCCTTTCCAGATCTTCTTCCAAATTGGATGGTGATGCCTGTTCTCCCAACCTGCCTTTAGACCATAAGCCTCCTTGATCGAAAATATTTCGTTTGTATTATATCCCCATTGGAGAATGTCAGGTCCATTTTGGACTATGAGCTTCTGGGATTCTAAATCCATTGATCCATCTCAGTGGGTTTAGGCCAATCCTGGCATTCCTTCCATCTCCTCCATCCATCCTTAGCCATGGTATCTTTCCAATAATGATCCACTATGTAGAAGTATCTCCCTATTGTGTACAAAAATAAGTCACTCAGATCCTGTATCCCAAATAGTTTTTCTCCCTTCTCCAATGAGTCCTTATAGGAAAAGTTGTTTTCCCATCTCTGATTTCCTAGAAAACATGTTGTTTGATGAGGTCACTGTTTTGGACTGTCAGGTTCCATAGTGTTGATCCTTTGGGAGGGTCACGATATCTGAGGATGTGTTCAGTGCAAATTGGCATGCCATATTTGTAGGTCCAAATCTGATTTCAAAGGTTGAATCCTCCTCTTATCCAACGCCACCAGAGTTTGGCTCTTGTTATTTGATTTAGAGTGTAAGGGTCCCGGAGGCCCAGATCCCCTTCCAATTTAGCCTTTGATAGGTTGGGCCATGAGACCAATGCCCATTTCTTCAACTGTTGAAGAATATTTTGAAGGTTTCCACCATCTTTGAACATGAGGTTTTTGGGTCTGCCATCCCCGAAAGGTGATAGATCAGGATGAATTAGTGAACTGCTTTGAGAAGGACAATGCGACCAGCCAAATTTAGGAATCTGAAGGCCCAATTACTAAGCTTCGATTGCGGTTTTTGAAGCATAGTTTTCCAACATGAGGTTTTTAAGGAATTCAAGGATAAAGGCATACTAAGATACTTGGAAGGGAGAGAGCTGATGCCAAAGCCCAAATCCCGAGCCAGGAAGGTCTGGATGTTCACCGGGGTGTTGAAAAAGAAGATGCAGGATTTATCATTATTTATCATTTTCCCTGATGCATCCATGAAGATTTTGAGGATATATTTTATGCACCTAGATTCATGCAAAGTGATCTAGGTGGATATTGGTGGCCACCCGCCAATTCCACTTGGACCCCCACCATTATTTCTTTCATCTTTTTTCAGATAATTGTAGCACAATTTACTATTTTTAGCAGTTTTTTGGGTCTTGAACTTTCAAAGCCGTTTTGAGGCCCTAAACGACGTTTTTGGGAAAACTAGGAGCAACATGGGTCAATGGAACGATGTTGCCCTTCCCAAATTTGTAGTTCTTGAATAGATCTTTCTAACAAGATATTGTGCATGTCAAATGGAGATTGTATGCCAAAGTTATGACCTCGGGAAGTTGTTGTACCAATTTACCCAAACGGGGCCCATAGTTTGGCGTTTCATCTTCTAGGGTTAGGTTTTTGGATGTTTAAGGTTTTCTATTGTTTCGAAACAATAAATAGGCCCTCGAGCCCCATTGTAACATAGTTCAGAGGCATGTAGCTGCCACATCCATTCTCAGAGCTACCATCGCCCTAGCTGGCCTATTTCCATTTCTATTTGTAACCATATTTCAGTATTTTACATTAATGAAATGAAGTATTATTTCTGCCGCATCTCTGTGTTTATGGTTATCTCTATAACTTATTGTGTTCCTGTTTAAATCTAGATCAATGGTATCAGAGTGATCTGCTTTTTCTCTGTTTTTCTTTGCATGTCCCTAACGAGGTCGGGATATAAGGAGTTAGGGCTTGAATTAGTCGAACCTTTGCAAGATCAGCCTCGAAAATCCTGACGGCCTCCCATGGAAGATGGAAAGAAAGATGAGGGGGTAGGAGAACCTATCAAAATCTTGCTTGAAGAAGCCCTTGAGCGATAGAGGAACGCGATGATGGAAAACTTCACCCAGATCCTTTAGCAGCTACCTAGGGGCAACACATTGGCTTCCAACAGCTACTCTAGAAATGCCACACTATTTAAGGTACAAGTTAATTTTAAAATCCCCATATTCGATGGTCAGATAGATGCAGATGCCATTGATAAATGGTTAAATATGTTAGAGGGTTATTTTTCTATCCATGATTTTTCTAGTTGGGAAAATATTATTTTCGCTCTTCTCAAAGTAGCCCCCCATGTCAAGGGCTGGTTGGAAACCTACTACGAGCAGAAGGATGAAAGTACAAGCTCACTATTTTCAGATGCACCCACTTGGAATTCATTTCGGGATGCCATCAAGGAGTAGTACTACCTTGTCGGAAGCTATGAGGATCAATACATAAAGTGGACCACGATGCGGTAGGGAAGGGACCAAGACGTGTTGGAGTTACAAATCTTTTCCATACCCTTTGCACAATGTTGGGTATGAAGGATTCAGAGCAGAATTTGGTACTCAATTACCACGACTTCCTGCACAAGTACATCTAGGAAGAAATAGAATTTCTGAACATCTCCTTGTTCAACACGGCATACTGATATGCCATCAAGGTCGAGCAAAAGTTTAAACAGAAGAAGGGAGACTCTGGATCTGCGAATTTGAAGCAAGTGAAAGGTGCCCCCAAACTGCAGAACAAGGGTCAAAGCCAAGGCATGACGGCCCAATACAGCCCACCAAAGCTGCAAACAAAGAACATCGCCGTGAAGCCAAAAAAGGACACGAGAAAGTGGTGTGAGTTCCATAAGAGCTCCACCGGCAACACAAGTGAGTGTCGGGCCAAGCAGTCAGTGGTGGCCGAGCTAAAGGTTTAAGAATTAGATGCATGTTCCGACTCTGAGTTAGAACCCGACAAGCAGAATGAAAAAGGGAAGTAGATTATTGATGTGGAGCCCAAAGCCACCGTTGCCACCACGAAGATCTAGAAGGAGGAACCCAAAGATCTAGAGGGGGAGGAGCATCTCTTCCACTCCCAGATGCGGGTAAAGGGATCCCCGCTACAGTTCATTGTCGACAGTGGGAGCGAAAAGAACCTCATTTCGGCAGAGGTCATGAAGCGGCTGGGCTTATTGACCATAGCACATGCACAACTGTACACAATAGGTTGGCTTCACCAAGGATGGGATCTTCGAGTGAGACAACAGTGTTGCCTTCCATGCAACATCAAGCCCTTCACGGATGAGGTGTTGTGTGACGTTGCTCCCCTTGAAGTTTGTGATGTATTATTAGGACAACAATACTTGTTGAAGCAACATGATGTGTATGAATCAAGGCCCCATGCTGTTATTGTTACTTTGGGAAATAATTTGTATAGGATACTAGAGGTAGCACCGCCTACCACTATCTCTTTGGTTACTGCAAAACAATGCAGTAAGCTCATTTCCAAAACCGGGAAATTTGTTTTCCTGATGATATGCCCTCAAGGAGAGAAGAAGATAGTGGCCATGACCTCAAGACAAGGCCCCTCCACACGACAACTACAGATGGACAAGGTTGTTGAGGAGTACAAGGACGTCTTCACCTCCCCTGTAGGGGTTCCTCTGCACTGTCAGGTCAAGCAGTCCATCGATCTGATCTTAGGTGTGCCGCTACCCAATGGACCAATCTATTGGCACTCCATTCTGGAGAATGATGAAATCAAGAGGTAGATTCAGGAGTTGCTGCAGAAAGGTCACATCCATCTGAGTTCATCGCCTTGTGGGAGCCCGATCATGTTGGTACAAAAGAAGGATGGGACTTGGAGATTTTGCATTGACAATCAGGCACTAAACAAGATCCCTATACATAATAGGTACCTGATCCCATGGATTGATGACCTCCTGGACCAACTGAAGGGGCTAAAATATTTCAGCGAGATCGAATTTAGGTCAGGATATCACCAGGTACCAATCGAACCCTCTGATGTGTGGAAGACTGCCTTCAAAGCCAAGGAGGGCCTTTTCGAATGGTTGGTTATGCCTTTTGGATGAAGAATGTTCCTGCAACCTTCATGAGGCTAATGGTTGACATCTTGCAACCATTCACCAACTCATTCATTGTGGTAGACTTTGATGACATCTTGATCTTCAGCCAGAGTTGGAAAGAGCACCTCCACCACATCTGACCGGTTCTCCAAACATTGCAACAACACAAGTTATGTGCTAATTTGGAGAAATGCACTTTTGGCATGACCCAGGTTCAGTATTTGCGATGCATTATTGATGAATAGGGGGTACATGTGGATGCAACCAAGATCCAAGTCATTCTAGATTAGCCATCTCCAACCACTCTAACAAAGATTCGTAGCTTTCTAGGTCTTGCCAACTTCTACCATAGGTTCGTGTTGGGATTTTCTCATATCACTTGGCCCTTGAGTCAAGTCACCAAGGGAGGAGCGAAAGCAAAATTCTTTTGGTTTGAATCTCAACAGAAAGCATTCACAGAGTTGAAAGATTTCCTCTGCTCGGCACCAATGCTCACATTACTAGACTTGCAACATCCATTTGAGGTCAAGACATATGCCTCTAACTATGCTATTGGGGCAATCCTTACTTAACACAGGCATCTAGTGGCACATCACAATGAGAAACTTTCAGACACAGTCTTGAAGTATCCCACTTATGACAAAGAGATGTATTCCTTTGTGTAGGCTTGCTAACAATGGAAAAATTACATTTTTGGGAAGGGAACGATCATCCACACAGAGCACCGACCCCTGGAGTTCATACAGACCCAAGGGAAATTGCAGAATGATCACCATTAGAAGTGGTCCACATACTTGCAATAGTTCCATTCGAATATCAAGTATAAGAAGGGCAACACCAATAATGTTGCAGATTGCCTCGGTCGACCACTGATCATGGCGTTAACCACCGTGCTCAAATATTGTAGGCACGAGAGTTTTGATTGGCCACTTCTCTACAAAAGTGACCCAGAATTCAGCCACACATAACAAACACTCTTGGAGGGTTAGCATGTTCCAGATTTTCACCTCCAAGATTCCATGTTATGCCACTTGGGTCACGTTTTTGTTCCTTCAAGCGAGCGCACCAAGATGATTTGGGAAGCACACTACAGTCGGGCTACTAGGAATTTTGGGGTCGAGACAGCAGTGGTAGTACTGTAGAAGTATTTATGCCAAATCTTCGACAGGATGTTGGGAAGTACATCAGATCATGCACTGCCTGCGTTGTTGCCAAATCAACCATCAAGAAGAAAGGCCTCTATACCCCTCTGCCTACCCCTAGTCAACCTTGGGAATCCCTCTCCATGGATTACATGTGAAACCTTCCTTCCACTAAGCATGGAAGCGACTGTGTTTTTGTGGTTGTCGACGGGTTCTCGAAGATGGCCATTATGGCGGCCCGCAAAAAGAATATCACAATAGAATCCACTCCTAAACTCTTCTTTGAATGAGTGTGGGTACACTTTGGGATCCCATAGTCTATCATCTCAGATCAGGACAAAAAGTTTCTTAGTAAATTTTGGTCAAGTCTCTGGTCGATGCTGGACACCAAACTCACTAAGTCCACAACCTTCCATGCTCAAACTGATGGCCAGACAGAGGTTGTCAATAGGATGATCATACACATTTTGTGCATGTACAAATCAAATCATCCATGCACATGGGATGAGCGCCTCCCCTATGTTAAGAAAAACTACAACCGAGCTCTCCATAGCTCGAATGGCCACCAACCTTTTCAGGTGGGCTTTGGATTCCAACCACTATGTCCATTGATGTGGCCATGCCATTTGCAACTACTCACACATATTTGACTCATGTCTAGTTCGAAACAGATAAGGAAAACAACTTCATTGAGCACATCCAGAATATTCACTAGTAGGTCCATGACGTTATGGAGAAATCAAATACCAAGTACAAGGAGTGACATGATCAACATTGGGTGCCACACAAGTTTCAGGTGGGAGACAAAGTCTGGTTGCATTTGCAAAAGGAATGCCTTACCAGAAGCTATCAGAAACTCAGACCACTCCGATATGGTCTTTACACCATTACCAAGGCTATGGATACAATACATTTGAGCTTAGCATTCCCCCATTCCTTGGCCTGCACCCAGTGTTCAATGTGGACTACCTTCAGCCATACTTTCCACCATTACTAGACACATCCAACATTGCAGAACAACTCACACCCATAGAGTTAAATTTAGATTGCATGGAACAAGCTGCAACTGATTGGATCATGGACACACAGATCAAGCACACTCGCCAACAAGATATTCAACTATATCGAGTTGTCAAAGAAGGCCAACTCCTTCACCAGGGCAAGTGGCTCACCAGGGACCAAGTTAAACAGAAGTTTCCTCATGTCATGGAGGAACTCAACGTAATGGGGACCATTGCTTCCTAAGGGGGGAGGAATGATCCAGGTGGATATTGGTATCCACTTGCCAAGTCCACTTGGAATCCCACCATTATTTCTTTCAGCTTTTCAGTTTCCTTAATTATAGCACAATTTACTATTTTTAGCAGTTTTTTCGGGTCCTGAACTTCCGGAGCCGTTTTGAGGTCCTAAACGATATTTTTGGGAAAAATGGGAGCAACATGGGTCCATGGACTGATGCTGCTCTTCCCAAAGTTGTAGTCTCAGATAGATATTTCTAACGAGATATTGTGCGTGTCAAACGAAGATCGTATGCCAAAGTTACGATCCCGAGAAGTTGATGTACCAATTTACCCAAATGGGGCCCACAGTTTGGCGTTTCATTTTCTAGGGTTAGGATTTTGGATGTTTATGGTTTTCCATTGTTTCTCAACAATAAATAGGCTTTCAAGCCTCATTGTAACATAGTTCAGAGGCATCTAGCTACCACATCTTTTCTCAGAGATAAGCTACCATTGCCCTAGCTGGCCTATTTCCATTTCTGTTTATAAGCATATTTCAATATTTTACATAAATGAAATGAAGTATTATTTCTGCTGCATCTCTACGTTTATGGTTACCTCTGTAATTTGTTGCATTCTTGCTTAAATCTGGATAAGTGGTATCAAAGTGGTTTTCTTTTTCTCTGTTTTTCTTTGCATGTCCCCAATGAGGTTGGGATATAAGGAGTTAGGGTTTGAACTGGTCGAACCTTTGGAATACTAGCCTCGAAAATTCTGACAGCCTCACATGGCAGATGAAAAGAAAGATGAGGGGGCAAGAGATCCTATCAAAACTTTTCTCGAAGAAGCCCTTGAGTGACAAAGGAATGTGATGATGGACAACTTTGCCTAGATCCTTCAACGACTACCCAAAGGTGACGCATCGGCTTTCAACAGCTACTCTGGAAATGCCACACTATTTAAGGTACAAGTTAATTTTGAAATATCCATATTCGAGGGTTTTTAGATAGACGCAGATGTCATCAATAAATGGTTAAATTTGCTGGAGGGTTATTTTATATTCATGATTTTTCCAATCGGGAAAAGATTATTTTTGCTCTTCTCAAAGTAGCCCCCCACATCAAGGATTGGTGGGAAACCTACTGCGAACAGAAGGATGAAAGTATAGCCTCACTATTTTCAACCGCGTCCACTTGGAATTCATTCCGGGATGCCGTCAAGGAGCAGTAATACCCTGTCAGAAGCTATAAGGATCAATACATAAATTAGACCACGCTACGGCAGGGAAGGGACCAAGACGTGCTTAAGTTTACCAATATTTTCCATACCCTTCACACAAATTTGAGTATCAAGGATTTAGAGTAGCATTTGGTACTCAAATATTGCGACTGCCTGCAAAAGTACATCCAGGAAGAAATAGAATTCCTGAACATCTCCTCGCTTGGCACAACATACTGATATGCCGTCAAGGTCGAGCAAAAGTTTAAATAGAAGAAGTGAGACTTTGGATCTGTGAATTCAAAGCAAGCGAAAGGTGTCCCCAAACCATAGAACAAAGGACGAAGCCAAGGCTAGGTAGCCCAAGACAGCCCGCCAAAGTTGCAAGCAAAGAACAACACCGTGAAGCCAAAAAAGGACACAAGAAAGTGGTGTGAGTTCCATAAGAGTTCCACTCACAACACAAGTGAGTGTTAGGCCAAGTAGTCACTGGTGGTCGAGCTAAAGGTTTTAGAATCAGATGCATGTTCCGACTCTGAGTCAGGACCCAACAAGGGGAATGAAAAAGAGAAGTAGATTGTTGATGCAGAGCCCAATGCCACTGTTGCCACCACGAATATCCAAAAGGAGGAACTCGAAGATCTAGAGGAGGAGGAGCGTCTCTTCCACTCCCAGATGTGGGTAAAACGCTCCCCGCTACAGTTCATTATCAACAGCAGGAGGCAAAAGAACCTCATTTCGGTAGAGGTTGTGAAGCGACTGAGCTTACCGACCACAACGCATCGACAATCGTACACCATCGGGTGGCTTCACCAAGGAAGGGATCTTCACGTGAGCCAATAGTGTCACCTTCCATACAACATTAAGCCCTTCACTGATGAGGTATTGTGTGACATTTCTCCCCTTGAAGTTTGTGAAGTATTATTAGGACAACCATACTTGTGGAAGCAACATGCTATGTATGACTCAAGGCCCCATGCTACTATTGTTGCTTTTGGAAATAAGTTGTATAGGATACCAGAGGTAGCACTGCCTACTGCCATCTCTTTGGTTACTGCAAAACAATGCAGTAAGATCATTTCAAAAACCCTGGAAATTTGTTTTCCTAATGATACACCCTCAAGGAAAAAAGAAGATGGTGGCCACGACTTCTAGACAAGGCCCCTTCGCACGATAGCTACAGATGGACAAGGTTGTGGAGGAGTACGAGGACATCTTCACCACCCCCGTAGTGGTAACGTTCCTCTGCACTGTTAGGTCAAGCACTCCATTGATCTGACCCCAGGTGCACCACTACCTAATGGACCAATCTATCAGTGCTCCATTCTAGAGAATGATGAAATCAAGAGGTAGATTTAGTAGCTGGTCCAAAAAGATCACATCCGTCTGAGTTCATCGCCCTGTGGGAGCCGAATAGTGTTGGTACAGAAGAAGGATTGGACTTGGAGGTTCTGTATTGATTATCAGGCGCTGAACAAGATCACTGTCCATAATAGCTACCTGATCCCATGGATTAATGACCTCATGGAACAACTGAAGGAGGGAAAATATTTTAGCAAGATCGATTTGAAGTCAGGATATCACCAGGTACCAATCGAACCCTCCAATATGTGGAAGACTACCTTCAAAGCCAAGGAGGGCCTTTACGAATAGTTGGTTATGCCTTTCGGATTGACGAGTGCTCCTACAACCTTCATGAGGCTAATGGATGATACCTTGTGGCCATTCATCAACTCATTTGTTGCGGTATACTTGGATGAAATCCTGATCTTCAGCCAGAGTTGGGAAGAGCACCTCCACCACATCCGACAAGTTCTCCAAACGCTGCAGTAACACAAGTTATGTGACAATTTGGAGAAATGCACTTTTGGCATGACCCATGTTTAGTATCTGGGATACATTATTGATGAACAGGGGGTGCATGTGGATCCAGCGAAGATCCAAGTCATTCGTGATTGGCCACCTCCAACCACTCTGACAGAGCTTTGCAACTTTCTAGGTCTTGCCAACTTCTACTGGAGGTTCGTGTTGGGATTTTCTCATATCGCTTGGCCCTTGAATCAAGTCACCAAGGGAGGAGTGAAAGAAAAATTCTTTTGGTCTGAATCTCAATAGAAGGCATTCACAGTGTTGAAATATTCCCTCTACTCAGCACCAGTGCTCACATTGCCAGACTTGCAACAACCATTTGAGGTTGAGATAGATGCCTCTGACTATGCTATTGGGGCAGTCTTTACTCAACACGGGCATCCAATGGCATATCACAGTGAGACACTTTCAGACATAGTCCAGAAGTATCCCACGTATTACAAAGAGATGTATTCCATTGTGTAGGCTTGCCGACAATGGAAGCATTACATTTTAGGGAAGGAAACGGTCATCCACACAGACCACCGACCCCTGCAGTTCATACAGACCCAAGGGAAATTGCAGAATGATCACCATCAGAAGTGGTCTACATACCTGTAATAGCTCCATTTGAATATAAAGTATAAGAAGGGAAACACCAATAATGTTGCAGATTGCCTCAGTCGACCACTGATCATGGCGTTAACCACCGTGCTCAACTCTTATGGGCACGAGACTTCTGATTGGCCACTTCTCTACAAAATCAACCCAGAATTCGGCCACACATACCAGACGCTCTTAGAAGGTCAACATGTTCGAGATTGTCACCTCCAGGTTACTCTGTTATGCCACCTGGGTCACCTTTGTGTTTCTTCAAGTGAGCGTGCCAAGATGATTTGGGAAGCACACTATAGTCAGGCTGCCGAGAATTTTGGGGTTGAGAAAATGGTGGAAGTACTACAAAAGTATTTCTATTTGCCAAATCTTCGACAGGATGTCAAGAAGTACATCAGATCATGCACTGCTTGCGCCATTGCCAAACCGACCATCAAGAAGCAAGGCCTCTATACCCCGTTGCGTACCCCTAGTCAACCTTGGGAATCCATCTCCATGGATTACATGTTAGACATTCCTTCTACTAAGCATGGAAAAAACCATGTTTTGTTGGTTGTCGATAGGTTCTCGAAGATGGCCATTATGGCGGCCTGCAAGAAGAATATCACAGCAGAAGCCACTGCTAAACTCTTCTTCGAAAGAGTGTGGGTACACTTTCGGATCCCACAATCTATCGTCTCAGATCGAGACAGTAGGTTCCTCAGTGCATTTTGGTCTAGTCTCTAGTTGATGCTGGATACCAAACTCACTAAGTCCACAACCTTCCATCGTCAAACTGATGGCCAGACATAGGTTGTCAATAGGATGATCGTACACATTATGTGCATATGCAACTCAAAGCATCCACGCACATGGGACGAGAGCGTCCCCTATGTTTAGCATAGATACAACCAGGCTGTCTATAGCTCGAATAGCCACAACCCTTTTTAGGTGGACTTGGCATTCAAGCCACTATGTCTCATTTATGTGGCCATGCCATTTGCAGCTACTCACGTAGATTCGGCTCATGTCCAGTTTGAAACAGATAAGGAAAACAACTCCATTGAGCACATCCAACATATTCACCAGTAGATCCATGACATTCTAGAGAAATCAAATTCCAAGTACAAGTAGCGACATGATCAACATCATGTGCCACACAAGTTTTAGGTGGGCAACAAAGTCTAGTTGAATTTGCAAAAGGAACATCTTACCAAAGCTTATCAGAAACTCAGACCACTTTGATATGGTCCTTACATCATTACCAACGCTATGGGAGATAATGCATTTGAGCTCAGCATTCCCCCATTCCTTGGCCTGCACGCAGTGTTCAATGTGGACCACCTTCGACCATACTTTCCACCATTACTAGACGCATCCGACATTGCAGAGCAACTCACACCCACAGAGTTAAATCTAGATTGCATGGAACAAGATGCAAGTGATCGGATCATGGACATGCATATCAAGCACACTCACCTACATAATATGCAACTGTATCGAGTTGTCAAAGTAGGCCAACTCCTTCACTAGGGCAAGTGGCTCACCAGGGACCAAGTTCAACAGAAGTTTCCTCATCTCATGGAGGAACTCAACGCAATGGGGACCATTTCTCCCTAAGTGGGGAGGAATGATCCTGGTGGATATTGGTGGCCACTCGCCAAGTCCACATGGACCCCCACCATTGTTTCTTTCAGCTTTTCAGTTTCCTTAATTATAACATAGTTTACTATTTTTAGCAGTGTTTTGGGTCCTGAACTTCCGGAGCCGTTTTGAGGCCCTAAATGATGTTTTTGGGAAAATTGGGAGAAACATGGGGCCATGGACCAATGTTTCTTTTCCTAAAGTTGTAGTTCTCGAATAGATATTTCTAACGAGATATTGTGAGTATCAAACAAAGATCATATGCCAAAGTTACGACCCCAGGAAGTTGATGTACCAGTTTACCCAAACGGGGCCCACTGTTTGGCGTTTCATCTTCTAGGGTTAGGTTTTTGGATGTTTACGGTTTTCCATTATTTCTCAATAGTAAATAGGCCTTTGACCCTCATTGTAACATAGTTTAGAGGCATGTAGCCGCGACATCTCTTCTCAAAGATAAGCTACCATCGCCCTAGCTGGTCTATCTCCATTTCTGTTTGTAAGCATATTTCAGTGTTTTACATTGATGAAATGAAGTATTATTTCCGTTGCATCTCTGTTTTTATGGTTATCTCTGTAATTTGTTGCGTTCCTGTTTAAATCTGGATCACAAAGATACATGCCCGAAGAGCATAATGTCATCCACAAATTTTGGTACATGGTAGGGAGGTCATTGCCCCACAACTTCCCTAGCTTCTGACTGGAGGTACTGGTTGAGACCTTGAACTGCTAGGATTAAAAGGAATGAAGAAATAGGATCTCCTTGTCTTAGGGCGCAAGAGAGGTTAAAGGTTCTAGTGGGGGCGCCATTGAGAAAAATGGAATACATAGGAGAGGAAACCATGGTGAGGACCCAATTGATCCATCTCTGATCAAAACCATAATATTTAAGGATATTGGTGGTGAATGCCCAATTTAGCCAGTCATAAGCTTTGGAAATATCTGGTTTGATCACCATTCCAAGGAATTTACGATGCTTCAGAGAGTGCACAATCTCCTGGGAAGTAACAAATCTATTAGGGATATGGCAACCTTTTACCAAACCCGTTTTCTCAAGGGAGATAAGATTCAGAAGCAGGGGCTTGAGGCATTTGACAATGACATTGACTATGATTTTGTAAATGGAATTGTAGAGCGCAATAGGCCTAAACCCTTGGGGGTCTTTAGACATAGACATTTTAGGAATTAAATAAATGAGAGTAGCATTTAGTCTCGGACATACATTTTGGTTGTGAGGAGATTGCTCCACCACCTCCAGGATATGCGACCCTATGAAGTTCTAGGCCACTTGGTAGAATTCTACCCTGAAGTCGTCTGGGCTAGGATCTTTGTTTTCTGCCATTCCTTTGACAACCTCCTCAACTTATTCTAATGTAACTACCCTCATAAGGGTGAGATATGATCGCTTGAGATGAGATGAGGGATATTTCGAGTGATTCTCTAAATGGCCTCTGACCTATCTTGAGTGGGTTGAAAAAGGAGAGATTAGAAGTGGTTAACTAATAATTCCTCCATTTCCTCATGCTAGACCAGTCTATTCCCTGCTTCATCCTTTAGAGAGTATATCATGTATCTTGACGATGGTAGATCATTGATTTATGGAAGAAATACGTATTTCACTCTCCTTGACGAAGCCATGTGACTTAGGATTTCTGCTTCCATAATATCTCTTCTCGATTTCATCTCTCTTCCGGTTGGTTAATTATTTTCCCTTCCTCTTCCACTAGGTCTTCAGATCTACCCAGGCTGAAGATCTTTTACTAAATTTCCTGCATTTTGTTAGTAAGCTAATGTTGGTCTTTCATGATGTGGCCAAACTCTTCCTGTTTCCATTTATTGATCTTTTTCTTGAGCTCCTTTGGCTTTAGTTGGAAGGTATGCATGTAGTTTCTTCCTTGTTATTCACTTAGTTTCCACCAACCTTCCACTTTCATCATGAGAGTAGAGTCCCATAGCCAAAAGGATTCAAATATGAAGGGGAAATTCTGAGGACCAATTTTTAGATAAATCTCTAGCTCGATTGGCTAGTATTTCGATCCCATGCATGGGATCATCAAAGCCTCAAGGAAAATATCCCGGTTTATCACCTACTTCGAGGTCAAGACCCAGTCCAAAAATTATGCGATATGGTGTGTTCCCCCCTCCTATTATTCCATGTGTAGCTACCATTTTTCGTTGGTAGGTCCACAAAGTGCAGATCGACGATTAGGTCTCTGAATGCTTCCATGTATGCCTTTGTATGTCAGATTCCCAACTTTTTCTCATCCAATGAGGAGATCATGTTAAAGTCACCTCCTACTATCCATAGATCTTTTGGATATACTTTCTTCAATCTTTCAAGGTTTTGAAGAAAAACCCCTTTCTCTCATGGAATGTGAGGCCCTTAGACCCTTGATATAAGAACCCAATCTCTGGATCCAATGTGGCAAAAACTTCCTGAAAGGATTCTTGGGAGGCTGACCCAGTATTTGAAAAGTATTTCCACAGTGTTCCAAAGGATAGCAAAGCCTCCAAAATTACCTCTGTCATCTTGGGAAACTACTTAGTATCGTGGCTTGAAACTCTTCTTAATATTATTTATCTTTTCTTCCGAGATTTTATTTTCTTGGATCACCATGATATTGGGTTTGTCTCTTTTGAGCATGTCCTTCAAATATCCTTGTTTTCCTCTACTGTTGAGGCCTCATACATTCCAGGATGTAATAATCATTTAGGAGGTTCATTAAGTTGGTGGAAGACCGCCGATAACGACACAACCCTTCCCAAGTTCACCAAAATTTTTCCTATCATCTGTATGGATTCATTCATGTTCTTTCTCCCACACTTCTTTCCTCATTTTCCATGAGGTCCCTATTCTGCACCTTGGCTTATTTGAGATCCTAGTTGTTCAATTTGATCTAAAGCTCTTGTACCTTGTTTAGCTTTATATTATTTAAAGGTCTCTTTATATAGTTGTTTATGATCATCCAGTATGAATTGTTCATCCAAGTTCCTCCATTCATTCAATAGTCGTCACATGACCTATTCTTCGTTACTTAGATCCTCCTTTTGGATATAAATTTCCATGTTAGGCTGATCTATTGGTTGCATAAAGATTTATTTGTCTTGTGGTTCCTCTTATACATTTCTCTTCGTATTATTCCCTCCTTTCTATGGAGTTGGGTGGGTTTATGGGCTTGGAGATGTAGTTTGGACATCCTTGACATCTTCCTCCTCCTATAGGATGCCATATCTATTATTGTTTCATGGGTCTTTACTCGACAACTGAGGCGGGGTTTGTGAGCTCTTTTGACTTCATTTTTTCCTTTGAACTTCCTTAAAACCCTCCATATCCTCTCGCGGTTTGGCCTAGCCATTGGCATTAAAAGTCCCTTAGGGTTCGAACTGGTTCAGCGGGCATTCACGAAATAGATGCCCATATTCATGGCACCTTCAACATCAAAAGGGAATATGCTCATAGTCATAGGGCTATTGCCAAACCTCATCATGATACTCTAGCTAAATGAATTCAGGAAGAGGCTCCATTATATTAATGTAACCACAAATCGTAGTGTAGGAGGTGCACCTTCCTCGTCACATGGAGTCTGTAACCTTAACAAAGATTCCAATGGAGTTCCCAATTCCTTCCAGGATGTCCGAGTCCCAGAAGTCTATCGATGGGGAAAATAGCCCATACCATATTGGTGCTGCTAGGAATTTCCCCTGGTCAGGGTTGTAGCACTCTTCTCAATGCCGCATGAAGAGACCCCCATTATTGAAGAAGTAAGGCCCATTTTTGAAATCCCTTTCCTTATCCTCTAGACTGGTGAAAATTACTATAAAGAAATCTCTAGCCCCTAGATTAAGCTCTATATGGCCTTTTGGCTGCCATTTGTTCTGAATCCACTTTACGAGGTCCTTCTTAGTTGGCCAAACCTTGATGAATTTATAGATTAATGAATGGTCCTTCATGTACTTCTTGTAGGTGTCCAGTTTGTTCCTTGGTTTTACAAATATTGTCTTTTTAACAACTCACGGTAGGCATTGACCTTGCATACTAGCTTTCAATTGGGTGCTGAGAACTAGAGGACCTTTCCCATTTCTGTTCTGGTTCCCAACATTCACCATGCCTTGAGTACTTATTTCTCCAACCGCAATATTCTGGTAGGAGGGGATCTCTCCCCTCCCAGCAGGTATACTCATTACTTTTGCTAGTGCATCAGGCTGTAGCATGTGCAGGTGAAAAGGAGCAACATTTCTAACGTTATTCAATTGCATGGAGGTCAGGGTTTTCCTTTAGAAACTCTAGTAGAGAGTGCATCAAAGCGTATCCTAACCCAAATATTAATATTATAAACCCTATGAATAATATTATAACCTAGGAATATGAACCCTTAGATTAATAAACCCAAGGGGTTGATATTATAAACCTAAGGGAATAATAAAACCAAGGGATTAATACTGAAATCCCAAGAGATTATAAACCCACGAGAATAATATTAAACCCAAGGAATTAATATTATAAACCCAAGGTATAAAAACCCTAAGATAAATATTAAAAACCCTAAAATAAACATGGTTGACCATGATTTACCATTATTGGTTTTCATACCGAGACAATATTTTTCACAATGTGATGTTGGACCATGGTTGATTTTCATATTGAGTCAATTTTTGGCATAATGTGACATTGGACCATGGTTGACCATGATTGTAAACCCAAGGGATTTATATTAAACCTTAGGACTAATATTATAAACCCTATGAATAATATTATACCCTAGGAATATGGACCCTTAAATTAATAAACCCAAGGGCTTGATATTATAAACTCAAGGGAATAATAATCCCAAGGGATTAATTATAAAACCCAAGGGAATAACATTAAATCCAAGGGATTAATATTATAAATACAGGGTACAAAAACCTTAAGATAAATACTATAAACGCTAAACTAAGCATGGTTGACCTTGGTTAACCATGGTTCATTTTCATATTGAGAAAATCTTTAATAAAAAATGATGTTGAACCGTGGTTGATCATGTTTAGCATGATTGGTTTTCATATCGAGACAGTATTTTTCACATTGCGACATTGGACCATGGTTGACCATGGTAGACTATGATTATAAACCCATGGATTTATATTATAAACACTATGAATAATATTACTCACCAAGAAAATGAACCCTTAGATTAATAAACTCAACGGATTAATATTATAAACCCTACAGAATAATAAACCAAAAGGATTAATACTAAATACCCGAGGATTATAAACCCAAGTGAGTAATATTAAACCCAAGGGATAAACCAAAGGGATTAATATTATAAACCCTAGGTATATAAACCCTAAGATAAATACTATAAACCCTAAAATAAACATGGTTGACCATGTTTTACCATGGTTGATTTTCATATTGAGACAATCTTTGTCACAATGTGACATTTGACCATGGTTTACCATGATTGATTTTCATATTGAGACAATATTTGTCACAATGTGAAATTTGACCATGGTTGATTTTAATATTGAGACAATCTTTGTCATAATGTGACATTGGACCATGGTTATGCATGATTGACAATGCTTATAAACCCAAGGGATTTATATTAAACCCTGTGATTAATATTATAAACTCGATGAATACTATTATACCCTAGGAATATGAACCCTTATATTGATAAACCCAAAGGATTGATATTATAAAACCAAGGGATTAGTTCTAAAACCCCAAGGTATTATAAACCCAAGGGATTAGTATTATAAACCTAAGGTATATAAATCCTAAGATAAATATTATAAATCCTAAGGATTAATACAAAAACCCAAGGGATTATAAACCTAAGGAAACAACATTAAAATTAAGGGATAAATATTATAAACCCTAAAATAAACATGTTTGACCATGGTTGATTTTTATATTGGCACAATCTTTGTCACAATGTGACATTGGACTATGGTTGACCATGATTGATTTTCATGTTGAGACAAACTTTATCACAATGCGATGTTGGACCATGGCTAACCATGGTTGACCATGGTTGATTTTCATATTAAGAAAATCTTTGTCACAATGCAATGTTGGACCATGGTTGCCCATGGATGACATTGGTTGTCATAATGTGACATTGGAAAAAGAGACAATGTTTGTCACATTGTTACCATGGTTGTTTTTCATATTGAGACAATATTTTTCACAATGTGACATTGGAACATGGTTGACAATGGTGGAGTTAGATATTGAGACAATCCTTGTCATAATGCGACATTGGACCATGGTTGACCATGACTGGTTTTTAATGTTGAGATAATCTTTGTTAGAATGCAACGTTGGACCATGGCTGATTTCCATATTGAGACAATATTTGTCACAAATGCGACATTTAACCATGGTTGGCCATGATTAAACATGGTTGACCATGGTTTATATTCATATTGAGACAATCACTGTCAGAATGTAATGTTGGACTGTAGAGTCCAAGGACTATCTTATCTTGACATCCTTTTTGCCTATATTTCTTCCCTTTTTCCTATACCTATCACCTAAATAATGCAATGGACACAAGGTTTTGTCAAAGGTAAGCACTTACATGTCTTATTCTTCATATTTGTCTATATACCTTATTGTTTTGTTAAAGTATGCATTCGACTATGGAATTGGCCTGTTTCTGTAACAAATTCAGATTTATGCAGTTGTCTCCATTGTTCACAGGGTTCAGAAGCTCTAGCTCAGCGAAGAAAGATACAGGTGGATAAGGAATAGTCTCTTTGTGGATTCCTTCCTATTCCCTCGAACCAATTCATCAAGAAGGTCGCATGATAACACGGTCAACCCCAAAGTCAACTGCAAGATTATCACTAGGATAGAATCCGAGTTTTCACGAAATCTTATCGATTTGCTTTTCCGAATAGAAAATAGATTGTTTAGCAATATAGTTTGATTTAAATAAAGATATTTAGGCTTGAAATGTTCATACTATTATGCCGAGAAGTATTATAAAACCTATGGATGCTCTATGTTTTGGGTGTGTTTAGAATAGTTTGTTAAGACTCGTTTGCAAGTAATAGACTTGGTTTTATGTTTGTTATATGTTGCGTTGATTGGAGATTGTTGACTAATTCGTGGAGGGCCCCTACAACTAGTACAGGTCTTTAATCGATTGCACTTCGATTTCTTTCATTACTTAATCATTGATGCTTTGTTTTGTGTGAAGAAATGCAGTATGATGAGTTCACCATTGAATCGTTGTATGCATAAGAAATTTAGTTTGCTTTATACCTAGCTTAACTCTGCCATTTGATTTGATTTTTATCTCGTACAATGTGGCCAATTTCATTTGTTTTTAGTGTAGTTCAATTGTTTTATTTCATAGCATAATTTCTATTCAGAATGTCTTGTTTGGATGAAATTGAATAAGTAAAAGAGTGAGAGCCTTCTCCTTAGCAATTAAATTCAGACATTATTCATTTACATTTTTATAGAATAGATCTCTCCTGAACATAATAAATTATATTTGGCTACAACATAAAAATTCAAGGCAAAAATACAAAACAATCTAACACAAGTAAAGTCTAGAGTCACTCTCATCTCATCCATAAACTGATTCAATACATAATAATTCCTAAGAAAATTAGCTAACAACCTTAGGGATGAAGACACTAATATAATCAACACTAACATCTCTAGGGATAGAGACTCTAGTGGTATATTTGTAGGGCGAGGAAAAAGTTTAATTCCCACAAATCCACTCACGTCACCACAATTTCAAGATTCCACACCACCTACTCAAACCCAAATCCCATTTAGAGGTCAAAAAAGACTTCCTGAAGTCTCAAGATCAGAAATCCTATCCAGAACTTCACCCACTTCATCTATTGAAGCTGTAATTGAAGAAAATCCTACATCCCCAACTATAGGAGTAATTTTTCTATCCTCTTTTGGTGAACAAATTTTGGAAGAAGAATTAGAAGTTACTAGTGAAGAAGGGGAGTAGGAAACTTATTTTGAACAACCATTGATAGAAGAACTAGATGAATTAGAAGAACACTATATTAGTTTTGAGGAATCTATCATGGCTGAAGAAGGGGAAGGAGAGGTACACAATGTCAATGGTGAGGAAAATAGGATTGGAGGAGGTAGAGGTAGAGGTAGAGGAGGAGGTGGAGATAGGAATAGAGGAAGGGGTAGAGGTCGAGGAAACCAAGATCCTTTTGGATTTCCTATTCTTGATGAAGATACAACCCTCACAATCAAAAATATATCACCCTCAATTCTTCCTAATTTCCACGGAAAAAGAAATGAAGACCCAGAGACATTTCTTTTCGAATTTGGGGTATTATGTAGGTCATATGACTATCTGCATGATGCTCAAAAACTAAAATTATTCTCTGTTACATTAAAGGACTCAGCATTAAAATAGTTTATGAGTCTAGGAGCGCATTCTATAACAACATGGGGACAAATGAAAGAGGCTTTCTTAGGAAAATATAGAGATTATTGTATGCCTAGTAACCATAAAGATGAAGTCTTCAAAATGATACAAAAAGAAGATGAAAATCTTGAAGATTTAGTCGAATGATTTGTCTACAATGTTAAAAGAGAAAAAATGGACAATTTGGATGAGGAAACTTTGAAATCCCTCTTGCTCAAAGGTATTAAAGATTAACGGATCAATCTCCTTAACCTAACTGGGAAATGAGATATTTCTCAACTACCATTTGTAGATATTTGTGATTTATGTGTACATATCTCAAGGTGTAAAGCACGAGTTGGAAGGAGTCTTAGAGACCCTCTCTTGTCAAGAATTAATAAATCTGCCGCTGGGACAGTCAACAGGGCAGAATTAGAAAGTTTGGTTGATACCTTTAAGACAAATATGCTAGGGAGCCTAAATGAGCAAATAAACACCCCTAAAATACAAAACAAGCAAAATTCTGAAAATGCTGCTTTATCTATTCTATGTCATAAATCTCGAAGGAAACACGATCTAAGTGAGTGTCCTGAGATTCAAAAGCCATACAAACTTGTGTCATACGTGCAAATAATCATGATACAAAGGAATGTCCTTCTTTACCAGGTCTCAAGGCTGTATTTAATGATGAAGGAATATTAGAACAAGTATACCCTCTTTACTTTATAGCAAAGAGACCATGGAAAAATCCCCAACTGAATCAACCACAAGGGTTCAAACCACAACAATTTGCTCAGTCTTCACAAAATAATTGGTGTCCATCTTGGCAGCCTTGGGCTTAGCCACAGTCACAATCGTGGAATCAAGGATGGAGAAATACTTATGGGGCTTATGCTTAATATCAATAATATTCTCCATCCTATCTTCCACCACAATTTCTACCCTAGTCTAATCAAATCCCCCAAGTTAATCAATTACCACAAATTCAAGTTCAGAATCAAGACACATAGCTCTCCCTAACATTTCCAAAAAAACTAAATCAACTACCCTCTCAACCACTTTTGAATCCTAATAATAAAATACCATAACAACCTGTGTAAAACATGGAAGGGAAGAATCCTCAAACTTATGTAATAGCTCCACTAGATCTAAATAATGTCCAATTAAGGTCTGGAAGAGTGCTACAAAGAAAATCCCCTATTGTCATACAAGAAACAAGACCAAATCTTCAAAAAACACAAAAGCAATCAGAAGAAGGAGAGACCTCTCTCCCTAAAAAAGAGAATAAACAAACAAAAAATGTTCCAATAAATACTCCCATCATAGAAAAACCCTTGGTATCAATTAGACCACCTTTCCATGAACGGTTGAAAATTCATGAAGGAGTAGAAAAACAAATTACCTTTCCTAATTACAATATGATGGATGAATTGAGGAATTTCTATATCAAGATTCCTTTATTACAAGCCATAAAAGAAATAACAATATTTGCGAAAACAATTAAGGAAATAGGTACACAAAGATTAGGAAGAAAAAGAAAAGACAAAAAAATAATTCAATTAGTCAGAAAAATTGCAGAAATTATGATGGGGAAGACGACGATTCAAAAATATCTAGATCCATGAAACCCCATTGTAAAAATTCACATCAATGGAACTGAAATACCAAACACGTTGATTGATCTAGGAGCAGCCATAAACATAATGAGTAAACAAGTTATGGACACACTTAGGCTTCCTAACCTTCAATACACACCAACCTTATTACAATTAGCAGATAGGTTTGTGATTAAACCTCATGGCATGTTGGAACATGTTTGTGTATCCTTAGATTCTTTGGAATATCCTATTGATTTCATGGTCTTAACACCCAAGAATAATTTAGGAGGACATCCATTAATTCTAGGAAGTCTTTGGTTAGCCACAACTGATGCTTTCATCGGTTGTAGATCAGGTGACATGTTTATCTTAGATGGAAATTCTACAAATAAATTTACATTATACCCTCCTGCAAGAACAATAATAGAACAAAATGCTGAAGAAGGAAAACATGGCAATGCAAAGAGAAATTATCAACTTAAAATATAAAATTCTCATGAGAAAACCAAGGATGCCAGTGGTTGCCAGAAAGAAGAAGAAAGTGAATCTTGGAGGTGATGATCAGAAGGCACAAGTGACTGAAAATGATGAAGTATATGAGGACATACAAAACCTCCATCATGGGGGAATGTAGAGTCCAAGGACTGTCGGGGGAATGTAGAGTCCAAGGACTGTCTTACCTTGACATCCTTTTTGCCTATATTTCTTCCCTTTTTCCTATACCTATCACCTAAATAATGCAATAGGCACAAGGTTTTGTCAAAGGTAAGAATTTACATGTCTTATTCTTCATATTTTTCTATATACCTTATTGTTTTGTTAAAGTATGCATTTGTCTATGGAATTGGCCTGTTTCTGCAGCTAATCCAGATTTCCACAGCTACTTCCATTCTTCACACGGTTCAAAAGCTCCAGCTTAGCGAAGAAAGATATGGATGGATAAGGAATAGTCCCTTCATGGATTCCTTCCTATTACCTCGAACCAATTCATCAAGAAGGTCGCATGGTAACACGGTCAACTGCAAGATTATCACCGGGATAGAATCCGAGTTTTCACGAAATCTTATCAATTTTTTTTTTCTGAATAACAAAATCGATTATTTAGTGATATATTTTGGTTGCAATAAAGATATTTAGGCTTGAAATGCTAATACTGTTATGCCGAGAAGTATTATAAAAACTATGGTCACTCTGTGTTTTGGGTGCACGCCGATTTATGTAATTTTTGAGAACAATTTATTGAGACTCGTTTGCAAGTAATAGACTTGGTTTTATGTTTTTTATACGCTACGTTGATTGGAGATTGTCAACTGATTGTGGAGGGACCCTACGAATAGAACATATCTTTATCTGATTTCACTTAGATTTATTTCATTACTTAATCATAGATGCTCTGTTTCATGTGAGTATGATGAGTTCACCATGGAATCGTTGTATTGATAAGAAATTTATTTTTCTTTATACATAGCTTAACTCTTCCATTTGATTTACTTTTTATCTGGTACAGTGTGGCCATTTTCATTTGTTTTTAGTGTAGTTCAAATGTTTTATTTCATAGCATAGATGTTGTTCAGAATGTCTTGTTTGGATGAAATTGAATAAATAAAAGAGTGAGAGTCTTCTCCTTAGCAATTAAATTAAAAAATTATTCATTTATAGTTTTATAGAATAGATCTCTCGTGCACATGTTAAATTAGATTTGGTTGCAGCATAAAAATTCAAGACAAAAATCCAAAACAGTCTAACACAAGTAAAGTCTAGAATCACTCTCATATCATCCATAAAATGATTCAATAGAGAATAATTCCTAAGAGAATTAGCTAACAACTTTAGGGATCAAGACACTAATATAATTAACACTACCATCTCCATACTAATTTTAAGTTTAGATCCTAATAGGAACATAACGACATAAAATAACTTCTAGCACATATAGTGCACCTGTGCTTCATCAGTGTACCTACCCTAGTCGATAATTTATGATTGACAATTTAAGAACATTAAATTGGCAAACATGGGCCGTGGTTGACCATGAAAGACCATGGTTGACAATGGTTGACAATGGTTGTTTTTCATATTGAGACAATCTTTGTTGCAATGTGACATTGGACCATGGTTGACCATGATTAGAAACCCAAGATATTGATATTAAACCCTAGGAATAATATTAAAAAATCTATGAATAATATTATATACTAGGAATACGAACCCTTAGAATAATAAATCCAATGGATTGATATTATAAACCCAAGGGACTAATAAATGTAAGAAATTAATACTAAAAGTGCAAAGAATTATAAACCCAAGGGAATGATATTAAACCAAGGGTTTAATACTATAAACTGAAGGTATATAAACCCTAAGATAAATATTATAAAACCTAAAATAAACATGGTTGACCATCGTTGACCATGATTGTCCATGGTTGATTTTCATATTGAGACAATCTTTGTCACAGTACTAAAAGCCCAAGGGATTATAAACCCAATGGAATAATAAACCGAAGAGTTTAATACTATAAACCTAAGGTATATAAACCTAAGATAAATATTGTAAACCCTAAAATAAACATGGTTGACCATGGTTGATTTCCATATTGACACAATATTTGTCACAATGCGACGTTAGACCTTGGTTGATGATGATAGATTATAAACCCAAGGGATTTATATTAAACTCTAGGATTTTTTTATTTTTTCCTGAAACATAAACCCCCATTCTATAATGAGAAACTAATGCAGTAGAACAATACCCAAAAGCTAAAATGCTTTGTAACTACGAATTAAGAATGTCAATACAACTTTGAAAATAGAGTTGTTGCATGTCAAACTTATTGGTTGACATGGCTAACTAATGATCATTGTCAATATTAACATTAAAACATACTTTCTTCCATATTTTATACTTAAAAATGAGTGCGGAAATAAAAGGCTTCATCCATATTTGAGAGGGGTGATCAATAAAACTATATAGCATTGGATTCATCCTACAGAGCCCTATGGTATCATGTCCTGCACAACGTTTGGCTCCTACGCTATCCCATAAACACGATGTTCCATATATATAAGGCTGGTATATATATACGCTATCTCATACGCTGTCTGGTATATAACATTGTTTCATATATAACGCTTACTGCATTTGGATCCTACAGTGACTCCTACACTGTCTGCTATATAACATTGTTTCATATATAACTTTTGTTGTGTTTGGCTCCTATGCTGTCCCCCATATATCGCCTCCTACGCTTTCCCCCATATACCACATCCCCCAAAATTCTACCTTCCCCATATACCACCTTCCCTAAATATTCTCTTCCCCATATATTACCTCCCTAAAATAATACTTCTATTTTTAATATATAAGACTGCAATTTTTAACCACCATAAGTGCATTTTTTATATATTGGCAGCAGGGTACATTTTCTTTTTTAAATGCATTCATTGATATCTATTATGGTAATGGTTCTCACCGGGAAGGAGAACTATCTAGAATGGTCGCGGAAAATCAAACACACTCTCATTTTTAATGAGCTGTGGAAATGAGTGTGTGTTGGAAACGGAGACAAAGAGCCAGAACAACCTACCTTAGACAAGGAATTCGCCCTTTAGGAAAATAAGAACAGCAAGGCTTATGCATTGATTGCAACATCAGTAAATGAAGAGGTGAGTTTCCATATTTCACCATTTTCAAATGCTTTTGAAGCCTTACAAAAATTGAAGGAACTCCATGACTGACACTCTGCACTTGAAGTTGTTCAACTCATGATTAAACTCTTCACCCTTGAATTACAAAAGAATGATCCTCTTACTCTTGCATCAAAAGTAAAATCTATAATGCATGATATCAAAGTCACTAATGTTGAACTGGATATTTCTCTGATAGCTTTTCTCAAGGCACTTTATCCCACTTACTCAAATTATCTTGAGTCATTGCAATCAAATGTAAACCTCAAAGATATTGCCTTTGACTCCCTTGTGAAAAAATTTGCTGAAAGAGAGAAATATTTTGGGAAGAAGACAACTCCTGAGTCTTTTGAAGAGGCTGTTGTTGGCATTATGGCAATGTTCTGGGGCTATGGCACAAGTGTTGTCCTTGATGGCAACTCCCCTTGGTAATAGTTCAGGCAGAAAGTAGAAAAAGACATGTACGCAGGTTCATCTAGACGAAGGCGCGTATACACGCGGGTTATACATTACAAAAGTGCGTATATGTTAGGGATCATTCTTTTGGTCCATGGCAGTTAGATCTTGGAACTTGAGCCTATGTTTTGGACCATGGCGTCTCATCAGAGGTGTTGATCCCTAGTTTTGGGTTCATGGTATTGGAATGTTATGGTTTTGGACCATGGTATTGGGGAAGGCTTAAGGCTATAAAAGAGGAAGGAGATCTTGTGACAAATCACCAATAATTGAAGATCTGATAAAGTGCTAGAGCTGGTATATTGGGTGGTGATGCAGGTCTGGATCTGAAGGAAGAAGCTTAGCGCAAAAGGAAGGACAAGTTCTATTCATGGGTCATAATCTTTAAGCTTGAATGATAGTATCTTTGTATGATTTTGATCTGCTTGATGTGACGCTTGCTTGACCTATCTGGTAATCTGGGTTAATTAATGATTGAATACTTGAAAGAGTGAATTATCCTTCGTAAGATCTGTATGCAGGTTCAGTAAGGAAAAAATGCGTATACACGCAATTCAGTGAAGTAAAGGAGGGTATACGCAGGTTGTTCCATACGCAGATGCGTATGAAAGCTAGTTTCAGGCTTCTAAAATAATGTATATAATCTAAGTTGTGATCTAGCTGCTTTTGACTATTGCTGCTGTGTTCTAGGTTCTGCTTTCTGGTGTATGGTTTCTGGTACTGTGTTTTGGGTACAGCTGTAAGGAGAATATCTACTTTATTCAGATCTAACTTGTGAAAAGGAGATTGGTTGATGTTCATGGATCCAGTTTGAAAATTGATGAAACGAGGTCCCTGGAAGAAAGAGAAGGTTGTAGCCTTCTGTAGGCCAACATCTACGTACTAGTATCTTGGCTAGTGCAAGAGCAAAGGGGGTAGTAGCTCCCTTCTAGGAGAACCTGGAAAACGAGAGAGGGTTGTAGCTCTCTGCAGGTTGCAGCCTGCATACTGGTAAAAATACTGCACCAGTATATTGTAAAAGAAGTTTCTAATTGAAAAGAAGATAGAGACGAATTGCAGCAGGTGGTTTTCACCCACATTGGGTTTCCACCTTATATCTTGTGTTGTTGTGTGTGACTGTTTCTCTGCTCTGTTTCACTGTCTCTGGTTACTGTTATTTGATTCTGCATCACAGATTAACAATCATCATCAGAAAAGATTAAGTAAAGTAAAAGCTGACTTTGAATACGTGGGTTTCTTTCTGCATAATAGCGTATATACACAAGTTATTTAAACTGAAGTAGCGTATATCAGTTGTTTTGAAAAAGGAATAATTACCTTGATAATACTGATTCACCCCCCCTCTCAGTATTATTTCCAACAATTGGTATCAGAGCAGGTCCTTCTGAAGAAGCTTGATCGCTTTGAAGGAAGATCTTTCATCATGAGCCAACTACGAGAAGGAAGCATCAATCA
>APFE030259444.1:0-10853 GCA_000404065.3 Pinus taeda
CAACACTTTTTTGAAGGAGAGGGTTATGTTAGGTCTGTATAATACTAGTGATTACGCCATTACTATTGTAGTTGTATCCCTTATTAATATCGTTGTGCCCCTATTGTCCCCATATTGTTATTATTGTGCCCCATATAATCCTTCTATTGTTATTTTTTTGCCTTTATATTATTATTATTAGGTCGTCTGGGTTATATTGTGACTCCTTAGACTCCTATATATAGAAAGGAGGTTTTCTCATTTGAATCATCAAAGAATCATTCATTTGTGTAATGTAAAGGAGGTTGCCCCCTCGAAGAGGGTGAATTCTAAGTCATTGACATATCTTTTCTATCTTTTTGTGAGTTGGTTTCATAACAAATTTTATCCAAAAAAAATAACCAAAGGTTTTTACATGTTCATCACCTAGGTAATAAACCCTCCATGATGAAATGCACATGGACCAACATTAATTATTTTTACAAGATACAGTGATAGGATGGAATATCCACCTTATTAACTTTAATCAGATGTTTTACAATGGAACAATTTTTTTATTAAAATATGGTTTCCAATAAATTCCACTTGCCTAAGAGGAAAATAAAAATGATTTTGAGGTAGCAATGTGAACACAAAGTACACAAGCATGTTATACACTTAACTATTTAAGTAAAAATAATGTAAGGAAATTCACATATTCAAGATAATGAATTAAGTAAGAATGCAAACTAGAAAACGTAAAAACAGATAAAAAAAATAAAACAAAAAAATGTGCAAATTTTTGGGTGGAGTACATCATACTATTTTTTATTTTTCTTTTTTATACCACCATACTTTCTCCTTAAATTTGGAGTAACAATAATTTCAATGTTATCATTATTCTATACAATGACGCTTCCCTTTAGTTTTCAACAATTTAGCCAAGACTTAGAGCTACCAAGTGGTTTTGAGTGAATTTTGAAGCAATATTAGGAAATATCTCCTCTTCCATTTTGTTTATCTCATTATTTTATATTAGGTAAGTAGACATAACCATGCTATCAAATGGGAAAAAAATGCTTCTATTATGAAAATATAATTTGGTGTATCATCATTAATTTTAAAATTCTAATTTATTAATGATTTTTTATTTGCTCTATCATTTTTAATAATTTCAAAACTTTATAAAAATACCACAACCACATTCACCGATGTGGTCAATATATGCCAATCAATGTCTTTTTCATACATCTATAGACATAAAAATGTTGGAAAATCTCGTCAATATATTCATGTTAACCCCATTAGTAAATGTGGTTGTAGTTACAACCGAAATGTGTATGGTGTATTCCTTGACCATGGTTGACCATGGTTGGTGAGGTTGTATGAGGTTTCTCAAGGTTGATGAAGTTGACTATCATCAAGCTTACTGTTGAAAATATACATGGCGGAGGCAGAATATGAATGATAAACATTGAGTTGCATATATTAATGACATGATATACATTTATAGTAGATTGGATTGACCAGTGGGTTCCATATTCCAAGGTCTCTTTGAATCCAGTGGTTGTTCACATTCCACACCAACTCATAGAGGATTAGGTGTCCAACATTCCCCCCTTAATCCGAAGGGGCATTTATGAGTCCAAGAAGAGAGTTGTAATAGAAAATGTGCAAAAGTGGATGGCAGCACTATGCTAAATGTGCTCTTTGGAATGTTGGTATAAGGGGGTTGGTTTAAGGATGAGAACCAACACTAGAACACTTTGTGCAGTTCCGAGAACTCTTCCAAATATGGCATGAATTGAGGTCTTCTACTAGAGGAAGTTCTCCTCATGTTTTGAAGAGGGAGACCTTCAAACTTGAACGAGGGGTCTCACCTGACATAAAAAGGGAGAACCTCAACCTAAAAACGTAGGTCTCAACCTGTGATAGTTTAGGGATGACCAACAACTCTAGAATGCTTAATGAAATTCCTGGAATTCTTCCAAAACCGGCAAGAAGCTGAAGTCTTCTACTAAATGAGGTGTCCCAAATTATTTTTAAGAGATGTCTCAAGCCCGCATAGATGGTTTAAGGATGAGCATCAACCAAAGGAATGCTTAGGGGCAGCTTTGTCTCTAGCCACAACTCTGAATCTAGTATGGCGAGTCATGGATCAGACTCACTTGATGTGGATTTGAAGCTTGTAGATGACCATCACTTCCTCCGTGTCAGATGAAAGGTGAGATGATGGAGAAAACTCAACTACAAGATTGTTCAATACTATAGAACATGTTCTAAGATATGAATGAAATATATTCTTGGCTGTTGAAGCCCATTGTCAAGAAGCGATCCATCCAAGATGATTCTTTGTTCTTACAGGAGGCTTGTTTTTGAAGCATTTGTTTGAAGAATGAGTGGCTTTATGACAGTTCTCACATGGATGAAGATCAAAAGGGTAATATCTCATATGGCCAACTCGGTCATAGTGTTGGAATTTAAGAACTTTTGGCTACAAATGTGGAGGAGCATAATCTAGAACAGGTGAAGGTGAACTGTCATGAAGGAATCCAACACTCTCAAACTGGAAGGGATTTTAGTAATATAGAATGTGAAAGGAAACGTCATTATCATATTCAAGACATGTTCTATGCTTTTTATGGACAACCTCTTCCAAAGGTCTGATGATGGGCTTGGTAAGCGTATGTTGAATTTCTGCTTCTGCATTTAACTCTGATCTTGAGATGGGTACTTCATCTAAACAAATATTAATCTCAATGACATGATTATTTTAAGGCAGCTCATGGGAGTCTATCTCAATTTTATCAGTAGAAATAGATTCATAATGATGACTCCATTGTTGTTATTCTACTTGTTGGAGCTAAGATTCAAGCCTAAAAAGTTCAATGTTTTGTTTTTCATTTTGTAAACAAATTCAAATATTGGAGAGAGTTTCCCTAGGGATTTGGAACATCTAATCAACAATGGAATAAATTAAGTATTTAGAAACTCTAATGCATCATCAAGTATAGCCATTTTCTCCAACCTTATAAAAGATATCTTAAGCTAGAAATTGCACAAAACCCTCTTTTTTTTATAGTAGCTACAACTTACAACATTTTCTTTGAAATGATTGTCTACACACTCTTTAATGAATATTTATATGCTATGAAATTAAACTCATTAGCTATTCCAATCGAATAATATATATACCAATATAGTCTTCAAAGAATATGACAACACTAGCATATGACAATGAATGATCGTTCAACTATATGGATGAAACACCAACGCATAGGAATATTTGTCAATGCATAGGTCATAGATATTTGAACATGCTTCCCATACTTTGGATGGATGTTTGAATATATTTTTTTTAAACATCGTAGATAGTACCCTATAAGATTCTTCAACTATTCTCTTCCTATAGATATTACCAAAAGATCTCCCATAGTTTCTCCTTTCACACACTTTGTACAATATTTAATATAACATTTGGAACAATCTTAAAGTGATCTATAAACTGTCGTGGCTCTAAAACCATTCTATAAACCATCGAGGTAGTTCATTCACAATCAACCCAAAGGTTAAACTCTATTAAATGTACGACCCTTCAAAGAACTTTTGAATAGACCGGTGATGGTGATGGGATATTGTATACCTGGGCTTAGTTGGAAGTATCCTATGCATGAATATGTTTCTGTTGTACTTATCGTAGTCTTTTCAATTATTTTCATGCTCGGAGATGCTCAAATGCCCCCGACTTTCAATGTTCTTGGAGTGATGATGGTCTATGGAGCTCTACTAATGGATTCTTTCATTGGGATTTTATAGGAGGCAATATTTAAAAATGAATCTAGCCACTTCACATATGAAAATGTTGTTATGTTCAACGGTCGTTGGGCTACCCCTTTTGACCATACCATTGGGGCTAATGGGTGAGTTGTTCAGAGCATGGATCTCCTTCTCCCAGCATCTATGCGTTTATCTGGTTCTCATCTTTGAAGCGATGATGAATTTCATTGGTCAACTATCAATGCTCTATCTAGTTAAAAAAAATTGTGGCACAATGATTTCCATGGTGACCAGCAGCCAAACAAGTTCTTTATTAATGAATCGATTAGAAGGACTCAGCTCAATGCATAGGAATTCAACAGAGTTCAACAAACACACCAGCAGACAACGATGTGGGTTTGGAGGCTAGAATGTTATGTGCATAAGTGATGCATAGATTTCAGGGCGTTCGAGTGGATAGAGTATCAGAAATCAAATGGTTAGAATAGAAAGAGTGTCAAAAATGAGTTACTCAGGTAGAGAATGAAACTAAAATATAGCTGATATGATATTCATCAAATGCGAGTTACTAAGCCAGAGAATACAACTAAAATATTATTGATAGGATATTCATCAAATGCAAGACTCATACCGAACCTTCATGCACATAGAAATCACAAAATCAGTGGCTCAAAACGAAGTAGGGCAAGAGAACACCCTCTTCGATACCATGTTAAACACATACATGGCAGAGGCAGAATATGACTGACAAACATTGAGTTGTATATATTATTGACATGATATACCTTTTTAGTACATTGGAGTGACCATTGGATTCCATATTCCAATGTCTCTTGGACTCCGATGGCTATTCACATTTCACACCAACCCATAGAGGATTAGGTATCCAACACTTACAGTAATGACAATGCTAAATGTTACATTAATGTTATAAAAGAAATTACATTAATGGTTGATATGATTGATGGGGTTGACCATGGATGAAGATAGTTAACCATTATTGACCATATTCAACCACAACAATATTGATTAACCATTATGGTTCACCATATTCAAACATAACTACCTTGGCTCACCATGTTCGACCATTCTAACCATGGTTGACAATGGTTAGGCATTAAGAGTCGATAAAGCATGGAATGTTCTAGGTTGATTATGGTTAACTGAAGATGAGCATGATTAATCATTGTCGATCATGGTTAGGCATGGTTTACCATAGTTGATCATGGTTAACCACATTCAACCATAGAGACCTTGATCATGGTCAATGATATTCAACCTTGTTTGACCATATTCAACCATGGTATAATCATGGTTGACCATGGTTGATCATGGATGACCATAGAGACATTTTTTTATCATTATGTTTGACATTATTCATCATTAAAGATGTTAGCTTACCATGTTGATCTAACCTAACCATAGAGATCTTGATTAAAATAAATAAAAATAACTCATTATAATATTATATAATTTTCTATGAAATTTCTTCCCGAACATGCCCCGATTATAACTCCACTCAACACTAAAATATTGTTAATACTGGAACCCAAAAAAATCAAACCTACCACTAACAAATTCACAAAAAAATCAAACCTACCACTAACAAATTCACATAAATTTGGAGGAAAGTATTAATTTAACAAACTTCTAATTTTATATAGTCACATATCTAACTGATCCGATCGAATTTGGAGCAATGGTAACAAACTTTAATTTTATATATATAGAGATATGTGAGTAGGTATTTGTTGGTAATATAAAGAATTACCAACAAATTTGACATTGTAAGGATTGAGTTTCGGTCAAGTGGGTCTTCCCCAAGACCACTAGAAGCATTACGATGATTATGCCATGCATATTTTTTGTTAGGATATGTACAATTTTAATATTCTTGAATTTTGTTGCAACCTGTTTGAATAAGGTAATATATTCATTATTATAATTATTAATATCTTAATTTATTCAACGTATCTTATAGCTTTAGTTTCTTTTATAGCTTTTTTATTTTTATATATTATATTTTCTTTATTATAGATGTATTTTTTTATCATAATTGTAAAGTTTAATTTAATGATTTTAAAACTTTTCTAAAATTGAAAAGAGTTTCCCCACTAGATTTTCAGGTTGCATATTATTATTTTACTAAAATTTATTATTTTAATAAATAAGATCATAATGAAATTACTGTAGTTTTCTTTCAAAATTGAAGAGATTTCTTCCACTAGATCTTTAGATCGCATGATATTAATTTAGTGAATTTTAATATTTTACTAAATAAATTATAATGGAATTATTGTAGTTTTTCCCATTTAATTGTTTTTTGTTTTTCTAATACTAGATATATTAGTAGAAAATCTTATTTAAAACATATTTAATATTTTTAATAGTGAAATGTTTTATATTCTTTTCATTATATCAAATTTATTATATTTTCCATTTTTAACATAAAATATCACCTATTGTTAAAAGTACCATCTATTTATATTGTGTATTAGATTCAAAATTTTCATACCTCCATCTTAAACATTAATCAATAAAAACTGGATTAAATATAGCAATAAAAATAAATAAAGACAAATGAAACCAGGGAAACTTTGCTTGGAAAATTAAACTACTATTCCGACAAATTTATTACTTGGGTTTTGGTCCGAGTTTAAATCTTACTGTTCAATCTTTACCCTGATATTTTAATACGACTATTGTACACATAATCTGTGCTATAAGGAAAACTTATCCATGTGTATTATACCTGTATTAAATACCCATAACTAACTAATGTGATGAATTTAATTTTAACCAAGGCTTAACTATCTCTGGACTGTTCGCTTGCTTTTTTTTTAACATTCACTCTAGCTCTGCCATGGCTTTGTGGCACAAGCAAGCCACCCCCCCTTAGCTGGATGCCTCGAGATTTTCCCTTCCATCAATGGTGGTGTACTCAGCTCTTTGATCTAAGGGCTATGATCTGTTGGGAAAATTTACCAATTCAGGGTTGTTGGAATTTGGCTCATTCGTTTCCCCAACTCTTGGTGCCTGTTTAAGCTTTACTCCTACCATCTTTGTCCGATTCTTTGGAAGTAGAAGGAAATCTTTCTCAGGGGCCAGCCATGAAATCTGGAGCTACTTTTTCAACGGTAAGTGGTTGAATTCTCCCAATTCAATCTCGGTGGTATAATTCTCTTAAATATCATGTTTTATTTTTTTCTTATCCTTATTTCTCTTCAACACTAGGTTGTATGATACTAATCACTTTCCTTTCCTAAATTCTTAGTGTTTAATGGGTTTGAATGGGAGAAATTCTATGCTACCATCCCTTGAGATTTGTGGAATCTAGCATTCACTAGTACACAAGTTTTCTGGGTAAGAAATGGTACGAGGTGTTTCCCATTTGGTATATGATAGTTTCTTTTTGCTTTCATAGAGTTCTGAGTGCTCTGCTTTGTTCTATTGTTTGTTTTATATGGCTGCTCAGAGGGGAAGATTCTTCTAAAGCCTCATTAAACCCTTACGAATCTTCTTTGCAAACCTGCTACTCAGGTTGCTCTCTTGGCTACAGTGTTGTAGTTATGTATTTCTAGCCGAGAGCCTGGTAATTTCCTTGTCGGTAAATTATTGGTATTTTTAATCTCCTTTCTAGAAGTGAGACTTCCCAAGCAGCCTCGACCCTTGTAGACATTCTGTATAAGTTATATGTTTTTTTCTAATGGACTTTGTATGGAAGCTGTGGACATTTTATAGCCTTAATCATAGTTGTATTATTAATTTATTTATGGTTTATTGAAGTCATAAATATTATCTTGTTCCCTTCTACAAAAGTCTCATTCTGAATTTTACACATAGGTTGCATTCTCTATTATTTAAACTGACTTGTAAGCATTTCTCTGGATACTCTTTGAACATTGTTATTCTTGATTTACTAAGTGTAGAATACTATGATTTCCTTTTGCTGTAAAACCTTGCGTACTGATAAGTTTTTGAGATCATTTTCACTTGTGAAAATGCGTCTCTGTTTGAAGGTTATTTTGTTTTTATAGTTGATGAGTTTATAACTTAGGAAATGGGTAGGGTTTACTATTTGATGAATAGAGCTTCTGCTATTTTATTTTCTCTTAATATCGCTCCACTTTTACTAACGAACCTCATGGTATTTAATCCTTGTCAGGGTTTTGTTAGAGTTTCATTCCCCGAATGCCACTCCTGCTTAAGCCTGGAGGTTTCTTCAGGGTTTCTCGTTAGGAGTCTAGGCTGCTACTTAATTCTCATTAGAAGAATAATATAACTTAGTTGAATTTTCTACATTGTATGGGTTCCCCAACCTATGGCTTAGTTTGTTCCTCACACATTAAATCATTTCTTTTTCACTCTGACTCACACAAGTGTCCCATCTTGGAAAACTAAGGTTCACATGTTCTGGTGTCTCTCAACTTACAAGTTAAGCCATTCAGCTTACTCCACCAGTCTGTAGCTATAGGTGGCATTCAGGTTAATATTATTTTTATTGTTTTTTCACTATTACACAATAATTAGTACAAAGGTTCCAATATAATTTAATCGTTATAGGTTTACTACTCACACTGTTCTTAGAAGAAAATAACATTGCATTTTTATTCATTACAGATCCACCAGTAATATTGTTTTCATGCCCTAGCCTACTACGACAATTTCAATTACTCTTATGAGTCTAGGGTTATCATTACCACTTTAGTTATTCTATTTTTTCCTCTTAAATAACTTGCGAACGCATGTTCGAATTTTATAAAACATGACTAAGTTTTCAGGTCAACAGGTTTGATCCAGGAGTATTTTCACATACCTGTACTTTCCAAGAAAGATAAATAAGCTCTTGGGTTAAGTTTCACCTTCGTTGTCTATTACCTTTTCCACCCATCCATGAGATTCATATGGTAGGACCTCCTCTGCCCACGTGCTTGCTTGTGAGACAACTGTCTTTTGCAAGTCAATGGCACACTTGTGCGCATGCATAAACAATATTATTGCAAGTGGGTCCATTTGATTTTGGTATCAAAGCTATGATAGGCTCCAAGAAGTTATCATATTCGAATTTTGGATGCCTTGGATGAAATATTATACTTGTGACAGTCAAGAATTTAATTCAATTGTTTCAATTGTATTAGGGCTTGAATAATTCATCAACATATAGGAATATGTGCTTTTGGCATTAAGAAACTAGTAAATCACATTTTGAGCAAATGTGGAAAAGGAAAGAACGAATTATAGAGGCTCACAAAAAAGAATTAACAATGGAGTAGTAAGAGAATCATTGAGATTTTTAACTAATTTCATAGCAAAATTAGTAGATATCTTTGTTAAAAAAGAAAGAAAGGTAGGAACGTGAGAAGAGAACATTGCTAACTGAGCAAAGCGGTAAAGAAAACAACTTGAGATTTTGAAACATGGTGTTTAGATATGTGTCAAAGAGTGTTGACACAAGCTCATCTTAAAATTCCTGAAGTCGTTGCCATGTACCTAATTGTTTTGTAGATTATAAAAATGTGAGTGGTTTAACAAATAGAAGTTTAGGCATTGACCATTAGGTGGAAACACCCATAGTATAACACTAACATAGGATAACTCTTAGTGTTGATTGGAGGAGAAAACTGCGATATAGGATAACTAACTCATAGTGATGCCTATGAGATGAGAAGACTAACATATAGAATAACTAACTCATAGTGATGCCTATTAAAGGAGAAAATTGACATAGCTTATTTCAAGAGTCTGAGGGCGCTTGATTATTATAATTAGGTTCAGTTATTTAATTCCTCAACTAGGATATGAAAATGTCACTGTGATGACATGAAAAGCAGTTTTGACCCTTTTTTATATCTACATGTTTCTATTTTAAAAAAATTAGCCAACACTATAGTGGATTATATTTTTGATTGAATGACATGGATTGTGGTTTTATTACTATTTTTTGGTGGATGACATAGATTGTGATTTTATCACTATTTTTGGTTGGAGGACATGGATTGTGCTTTTATTACTATTTTTACTTAGATGCCATAGATTGTGCTTTTATTACTATTTTTGGTTTGGTTGGATGACATGGATTGTGCTTTTGTTGTGTAGCTGTGAAAAAAAACTAGAGTATTTTGGTTTGGTTTGACAACATGGATTGTGCTTTTGTTGTGTAGCTTTGAAAAAAGCTAGAGTATCTTTCCACATCTGAGAGATAATCCAAGCTGTCCACTGCAAATAGAATTGGCATCATTTAGTAGATAGTTTGATTGGCCAGTTGCAAACAGAATTGGCATCATCATCCAGATAACTAGAGTGGCAATCATAGCCCTCCACTCTTAGAAAAATTGGTTGTATGTGATAGCAAGGTGTGAGAGATAAGTGGGACTGCTTATTGAACATGTTATCTGAACTGTCAAGGAGGTTGATTGATTTAATAGTCTATTCAATTTATGGATTCATGTGGGGATGGTATTTCTCCAGTGGACCTACAATTTTATTTTGGTGTACACATGTAATTACCAAGAATTAAATAGGTTATAATTTTCTACGACAACAATTCTAAACTACACTTAAAAAAATAATGTTAAAATAAGCTTGCCTCAACAATTTTAAGATAATTCAATTTGGTAGGAATTCATTGCATACCTTTAGTGTCATACGTCGAGGAAAATGACATTGAAATTAGCATACCCATCTCCATCACCATCATTGTAACTTCCAAATTGTTCTATCATACTCCCGTAAATGATCAATTGATTGTGCTCTTAAAACATTTCACACCACCTTCAAAACTCATAGGAATCATAGAAATTGCAAAGCCATGACATCTACATGGAGTCATATGGGTTTGTACAAGAAAATTATGTGAAGAAGGCCAACAAAACAAGAAAAAAATATATCTTTTATCCACTGACAAAGTCCAACACTTGAGTTTTCCTATCCAAAACCTAACACTACAATTATCATGCCTCTTCTTGATTTTCTTAAACAAGAAATTAAGAAGAAGAATTCTAAGAGGAAAATGGTTCAATTTTTATTTTAATAAATAAGTACGAAAAGAAAATTAAAAAAAAACTATTATGTACATAGAAAAAGGTAGGATGGTGACACACACATTGAGAATGTTAATT
>APFE030259448.1:0-13299 GCA_000404065.3 Pinus taeda
AGTTATTAAATCTAAATATTAGAGTAGTTAGTTATAAAGTTATAAATATTAGGGTCATACATCAATAGTAAGTTATAATATTATTAACATGTAAATAAAGGGACAGCTTATACCCTTAGGAATTTAAAAATATATTAAGATAAAGTAGTTAAAATAAATTAATTTTAATTCAATAGTTATCTATGAAAGTTAGTTAAATATATAAATTTTAGAGTAATTTAAGGGTTAGAAAGAAAATGCTAACGTTTAAAATTAAAGGTTTATTTAAGGGTTAAAATAACCAAAGATTAATTTCAAGCTTAACTTCTATAAGATATTAGCATGAATAAGAGTTACTACAAGAACTTAAAAGAACAAAGGCCCCAAGGAACAGGAAACTAGGGGAAAAATCTTAAAAGGCAACATGAAAAAACAAAACAAAGGGAAGGGAAGGTAGGAAGACCATGACTAGGAGGAGATGGCTGGGATCCAGCAACTACTGATCCTCCAGCCATCCTCTCTATTGAGATTGTTCAGCCTTTTTTCAATCTCAAGCGCTTCCCTAAATTTTCGGTGATGGAATTGGGACACTCTAGCAATCACACTAGCCTCCTCGATGCAAACATGATGATTGGTTTTCTCAGACATGATGACTTGACATGAAAGGGGTTTATATTATTCCTTGTTCATGTGGGACCCCCTATATTGGTGAGATTGGTCGCTCCATTAATCAAAGGATTAGTGAGCACGTAGCTAACCTTAAATATAGGAGAGCCAAGTCTTCTGCTTTTGCAGAGCATGTTGAGAAAACCAATCATCATGTCTGCATCGAGGAGGCTAGTGTGATTGCTAGTGTCCCAATTCCATCACTGAAAATTTAGGGAAGCGCTTGAGATTGAAAAAAGGCCAAATAATACCAATAGAGAGTATGGCTAGAGGATCAGTAGTTGTTGGGTCCCAACCCTCTCCTCCTAGTCATGGTCTTCCTGCCTTCCCTTCCCTTTGTTTTGTTTTTTCATGTTGTCTTTTAAGACTTTTCCCCTAGTTTCTTGTTCCTTGGGGCCTTTGTTCCTTGAAGTTCTTGTAGTAGCTCTTATTCATGCTAATAACTTATAGAAATTAAGCTTGAAATTAATCTTTGGTTATTTTAACCCTTAAATAAACCTTTAATTTTAAATGTTAGCATTTTCTTTCTAACCCTTAAATTACTCTGAAATTTATATATTTAACTTTCATAGATAACTATTGAATTAAAATTAATTTATTTTAACTATTTTATTATAATATTTTTTAAATTCTTAAGGGTATAAATTGTCCCTTTATCTTTTTTAAAAAAAATTATAAAGCCCACTATTTATATATTCCCCTAATTTTTATAACTTTTAAACTAACTACTCTAATATTAAATTATTAACGGATTACTTACATTAATTTAGATTAATTTATTATTATTATAATTATTATTATTATTATTATTAGTTATATACTTTATTATCAAACCTTAATTACCATATTATATAGAAATATTTGTTGAACTCTATAAATAACTATTATTTAATATTAATGGGTTCATATTAATTTAATATTTAGTTATTAATAATATATGAACAACCCCTTGACTTATGTTTGAATCTAGATGTTTAGGTATAATTATATATTTTAACAATTTTTATAACTAACTGACTATTAATGTATATTAGTTTTGGTTATAATTTATTTTCTAATATATATTTATAATTATAAATGGGCCATTTACCTTTTTTCTAAATAACCGAAGTTACTTTTTAATTAAATAATGGTTATAGCCCTAATCCGGTCCTAACTAATCTAGTCAAATCGAGTCGTTGTTAATATAGTCGTTTCATAGCCATTGGAGTTTCTGCTCTATCTATTTAACATGCAAAGCCTGATCTGGTCATTCAACTTGTCCTGACGATGAACCACACTAGTTGGTTCGAAACGCATTGACAAATGAAATCTCTTCTGATTTACACCGAAAAATATCGCATAAAGATTAATGACTTGTTCGATCAGCTGAAGGGAGTATCAGTGTTCTTGAAGATTGACTTGAGATCGGGATACCATCAGGTACGCATCAAAGAAGAGGACATTTACAAGACTGTGTTTAGGACTAGGTATGGACATTATGAGTTTTTTGTTGTTCCATTTGGTTTAACTAATGCTCTAGCTACATTCATGTGCTTTATGAATAGTGTGTTGTGTCCATATTTGGAAAATTTTGTTATTGTGTCCATTGATGATAGACTGGTATATTCTAAGCGAGCATTTAGCAGTAATGTTGAGGTTGTTGAGAGGTAGTTTCTTTCAGACTAAGGTACACTACTTGGGACATGTTGTCTCCAAGGAAGGAATTGTTGTAGATCCATAGAAGATAAGGGTCATCATGGAGTGTGTAGCTCCTAAGAGTGTGAATGAGTTAAGATCTTTCATAGGTCTAGCAGGATATTACAGGAGGTTCATCAGGAACTTCTCGCTGGTTACTTATCTCATCACATCATTGTAAAGGAAGGATAAGAAGTTCAAATGGATAGAGGAGTGGGAGGTTTTCTTTGAGTAGCTTAAGCATTTTTTGACACATGCACCAGTACTATAGATTGTGGATCCGTACAAAGAGTTTGTGGCATGCACAGATGCTTGCAAGAGAGGGCTTGGTGGAGTCCTTATGTAGGATGGACAAGTGGTATGTTATGAGACCTGGAAACTAAACGAGCATGAGAAGAACTACCCAATACATTATATTGAGTTAGCAATGATCATACATTCATTGAAGATGTGGAGGCATTATCTTCTTGGCAGGAGGATTGTACTGATGAGTGATCATATTGGGTTGAGGTATTTGCTTAACCAGCCAAATTTGAAGTTGAGCAAGCTAGATGGTTGGCCACAATCAACGACTTTGATTTTGAGATTAGGTATATAAAAGATAAAGAGAATAGGGTGGTAGATGCTCTCAGTATACAGGTACATCACTTAGCAGCCATTAGCTCCTATGGGACAGACTTACAGGATAGGATCTTGTAGGCAGGTCAGCAAGATGTTAGGTATATGGAGATTGTGCACAAATTGCAAAAGGGTATAGGTGCAGATACAGGTATATGTACAGGTACAGGTGTTGGTGCATAGGGTATGGATTATTTTCTTACAGCAGATGGATTGGTTAGGTTCTGAGACAGGATATATGTATCAGACAGTAGTGAGCTCAAGAAGGTGATCTTGATGGAGTTTCATGTGAAACCTTATTCAGGTCACCCAGGTTATCAAAAGACACTAATAGTGCTGAAGGGATTCTACTATTGATCGAATTTGAAGAGGGATGTAGCAGAGTTTGTGGCGAGGTGTTTCAACTGTTAGCGAGTGAAAGAAGAGTGTAAACATCTAGGTGGGCTGCTATAGCGGATCGCAGTTCCAGAGTGGAAATGGGAGGTCATTTCCATGGATTTCATCACACGGTTGCATAAGGCAGTGAAGCAGAATGATTCCATCATGGTCATTGTGGACAAGTTAACAAAGGTTGGACACTTCATTCCAGTAAAATCTACATTCTCAGCTAGCAATGTGGCACAAGTATTCATCAGAGATGTACTTAGACTGCATGGTGTTCCAAAGAATATTGTGTCAGACAAGGATGCGAAGTTCATTTCCAAGTTTTTGAAGGAGTTATTTGCAGGTTTGGGAAAAGAGTTGGCCTTTAGCACAGCTTATCATTCGTAGACAAATGGACAGACAGAGAGGGTCAAGAGGATATTGGAGGACATGTTGAGGATGTATGTGATGCATCAACAAAGGAAGCGGGAAGAGTATTTCCTCTTGGTAGAGTTCACATACAACAATGGTTATCAAGAGTCACTGAGGATGAGTCCTGTTGAGGCATTGTATGGGCGTATTTTTAACACTCCCATCAGCTAGAGTGATCCAATTAGCAATTTATTGATTGGACCATAAATGTTGGTAGACATGGATCAGGAAATGCAAGTGATCAAGAAGAATCTAAAGGAAGCACAGGATAGGTAGAATATTTATGCAAATAGGAACAGGTTGTTCAAGAGTTCCAAGTTGGGGAACGGGTGTACTTGCACATCAAACCGAAGAATAGCTCCTTGAGGATTAGATCTTGTGCCATTCTGGCACCACGGTTTTGTGGACCCTTTAGTATCATTAAGAGGATTGGGTCAGTAGCCTATTGACTTGCACTGCCTCCGACAGTGAAATTTCATAATGTTTTCCATGTATATTTGCTTAATAAGTATGTTAAGGATGTTGATGTGATTGACTGGTCTGTATTGCAGGTGGAACCAAATGGATAATTCCACCTAGAGCCTTAGTGTATATTGTAGAAAAAGGTGCTCATGCTCTGAAACCGAGCAAGCTAAAGTGCAATGGAAGCACTTTGGGCCCGATGAAGCTACCTGTGAGATGGCGGATCAAATGCAGGCTATGTATCCATCCTTGTTTTCCAATTGAAGCAGAGCAACTTCAATATGGTGGTTTGGTATATGATTTATGGTGGTTTTTTATATGCTTTATGGTGGTTGATATATGCTTTATGATGGTTTGGTATATGTTATATATCCTTAGATATGGTATTTAGTATATGTTTTGATATATGCTTTGGTATATGATTTGGTATATGTTTTTGGTATATATTTTTGGTAATGTTTCTATCTGTACACATGTGTATGGACGTAAATACAACCATGAGCTATGTTATAAAGCTCCACTATGTGGAATGTGTGTTATCTCATTATGATTATGTTGTCATGTTACTATGTTATCATGTGATTATGTTATCATGATGTTGTGATGGCATGTACGTTGGTACTCAACCGGATAATCATTGTAAATATTGTAATGAGTTGTGTTATAAAGCTCCATTATGCGGTATGTTATCATGTTGTTATGATGTTTTTTGTTTGAGGAGGTCTTTCATTGTAAATACTACAATGAGTTGTGTTATAAAGCTCCATGTGTAGTATGTCTTCTTTCAGCAGATTTTTGAGGTGCATGTGTGATTGAACACCGAGGACAATGTCCCCCAAATGGGGGGTTTTGTAACAGCCCTGGTGAAAATTCCATGTAACAAAAGTTGAAAACAATAACCAAAGTTGATGGGACACTTATTCGAAGTTAAATTTTGGGCAGGACATCCTAAGGGATGTTCATTTGGTTGTTGATGGCTAAGAAAGATGGCGAAGGAAATGGCTAAGGCTTTGGAAAGGAAAAATGGTATTTTTGGCACATTTATTTATTAAAATAATGGAAATTAGGAGAAAAGGGAGGTGGAAGGTCACAGGTTGTGTGTGAGGAGGAAAATGAAGGAAAATAATGGAAAATGAAGAAAATAGAGGCCTCATTTGTAAAAAGGATTCTAAGGATGATTTGGTAACATTTTTTCAGTTGCGTTTTGGATCTCTCTCATTATTCTATCTCTCTCTCTCTCTCATACTCTTAGACGCTTAAGAGTTTTCGTGGAGCGTTTTTGCATTGGAGCAAGAAAGGAAAAGAAGGCAAGAGGAAGCAAAGATCAAGAAGGGAAAGGCAGGATCAAGCAGTTATAATAGGCTTCATTGCAGGTATCGAATTGCATGTATATTTTCCTCACTAGATTTGGCATGCATGGCATTGCATGTGGTTCTTTTGTATCATGGCATGGGTTTTTCCAGGTGTGACAATGTTTTCAACCTAGCCTTGCCATTTCCGGATAGCCATGGTGTGATGGGGTTCTCATGTTTTGGTTGAGCTAGATTGTCTGATGGATTTGAAGCTGAGTGAGGTGGATCTTCAAAATGATAGAACACATGGCCTAGTAATGCTTGATCCAGACTATGGGTTGCAGTAAAGCAAGATTTTGTGTTGCCTTGGATGGCCTAGGAATCCTTGCTTGTGAATGGTGGGATATATGGTAAAGCCTAGAGGTTATACTCCTTAAAAGGTGGTTGAGTCTATAGTAAAAATTCATATAACGATGAGACGAATGTGTTGGTTATGTGTTTTACAAAGTTTGAGCAAAAATATGGTCAACTTGGCATGAGAGCCAATGTAAGCTTTATGTATCTATGGTTTTTGTCTATTTTTAGATATTAAAAAGAGATGAATGTATGTTGTAGGATTCAATGATATTTGTGTGTTGTAGCAATGCAGCAAGATTGGAATCGTCAAAGGAAAATTATCATTTGATCCTTGCACACAAACCAAGATAGTGTGGTGTTGAGAAAATTCCATTTTGACACTTCATCATAAATTAGTCATGTTGACAATCATTGGTCCCAGAATTGTGAGACTAGTATGATGATGATGAGTATGATTTGAATATGAACAGCAGATTTAAGAGGACCTATTGCCACTTTATGTGAGAGAGTCTAGTATGAGAATTAGCTTACAGTATTGTGTATGAAAGAATCTCCATGATACCTCCATTGTTGTGGGAATTCTACTCCCACTTGATGATGTGGGAATTTATCCCTTTTCAAAGGAGATTGTCTTTGAAGAACAGAATGAAGCAGATCATGGATTCATAAGCTCAAAGATGTAGCCAACATCGGATGAAATCTGTTACCAACTTGGTTATATCTTTCCCTTAAGTGTTTGATATCTTGTCTCATGCTTTCTTATGCATGTCTTCCTACTTTCTTCAATTATGTTGAGATGCATTAAGTACAATAGAGAGAGAAAAATCACAATTAATAGATGTTTTAATTAAAAATGGATTCAATCCTTCAAATGCAACAAGTTCAACTAAAACAGTCTTATAAATCTAATCCTTTTAAGTGAGCCAATTCTAGTTCAAGTTCATAACAAAGGCTCACCCTGGATCAGATCAAGTTTGGTATCAAATCTAGGTTGACAAAAAAAATGTAGGTGTTAAATCAGAGATGGGAGCGGGATTGGAGTGAGTGAGGCTTCAAGAGATTGAAGTGATCAACCAATGCATTCTTGTGGAAAATGTTGAGTTGAAGAGGATGTTGCAAGAAGCAGAGGATGGGAATCAGAAATTAAGACTCATGCTAGAATAGTCTATGGAGGAAAAATTTGGAGAATGTTCTGCTACAAAGGATGCACAAAGTCCCTCCAAGATGAGGCCAACTAGTCTCCATTACGAGTATATAAATCATGGTTCTTGTTATGAAGATATGAATGTATGCACATCTTATGATACCTCCTATATACCAGATAACCAAGGTGACTTAGAAGGTTCGACTTCAGCGTCATCCAAAGCATGAAACAAGAGGAATTGGTCAAACTCCCAGAGGAGGACCAAGTGTCACAGACAAGAATGGAGGTAATGAATTATCCTTATGTAAGTAATTCATTTCATGATGATGATTTTGGTGCTTTTCAAAAGCACACTACAGCCATTGGTTTGAAGTTACTAAATAAAATGGGATATAAAAGAGGATGCCTTAGAGAACTTAATGGCTAGGGCATTGTGAATCTGATTCAAGTGGTGGAACTACCTCAATATGCAATACTAGTCTATGCTAGAGAGATAGTTAGAGAAAGTTCCAAGACCACCAATGAAAGACACTCTAAACCCACTGAGATAGGAGAGTCTTCAAGTGACAAGTCTGAGTCAATGCAGGATGTTGAGATCACATCACAACATTCCAATGATAGTGATCATTTCAAAGGAAGAGATAAGGAAATAACTCAATAGGCTTGCACCAGAGACAACCAAGCAAGGTATAAAAAGTATTAGTATTCTAATCTACATTTTGATCAAAAAAAATTGGTAATGATGAGAAACATTTATGGCATATAAAACCTCGTCAGTGTCGTTCCAAACCAAATACCATTACACCATTTGGGTTTTCTATTGAACATAATAGTCATGATTGTTTTTTGAATTAAATGTTGCATATAAAACAAACACAATTTGGGTTCCATGAGGTTTAAACCCATGACCCCTGCCAATTTCCAACCACAAACATTCTAAACATGGCACGGTAACCAATCCACCAATAGGAGGGCTTTGAAATATTTTCCATCCCCATTTCATTTGAATACCACCATACCATTTAGCAGAGGAGGAGGACCAACATCGAGTAGAATGGAGAGCGGGTTGGCTGAGAAACAAGGGAGAGGGTTAACGGACCAAGCAGAACCCTACACGCAGAACTAGGCACGGATGTGAATTTTAAGGGGAATATTCCTTGTATATTCTTTTTGTTGTGGAATGTTGGAGATTCTTAGGGGGTCTAGATTTGATAGTGTTAGAACCTAGCGGAGTTTCTACTCTTTTTACTCAAATTTTCACAAGGAATTCAACGTGCAATCAGAATTGAGATTTGAGTAGAATAGCTGAGGGCTCATGGAAGAATTCCATGCTTGAAATTAATTTTTGGCATGAGATTCAAGGAAACCTTTCATATGTCAGAAATTGCTCATGTTTACACTCTAAAGTTTCATAATTTTAAGACGAAGTTACTTGTATGGAACATGTTGTAGTTTGAGCAACAAAAATCAGATCTCATGGTTCGATCTCACATTTGATAGTAATTTTGTGGCATGCTTAATGAGGCAAGGTGACACTCCTCAGAAGCTGGTCAAGTCTACAATAAAAATTCACAAAATGACGAGATGAATGTGTTGGTGATTTGTTTTCCAATTTTGAACAAAATTGTCATTGCCTTGGCATGACAGCCAATGTAAGATTTATATATTTATGGTTTTTGTTTCTTTTCAGGTATTTCGAAGAGATTAATGTGTGTTGCAATATTTGGTGATCTTTGTATGTTGAAGCAAGGTAGCATTATCAAAATCATCACAGGGAAATTATCATTTGAGCCTTGCATACAAAACAAGATAGTGTGGTGCTAAGAAAAGTCCATTTTGACACTTTGTCATAAAGTAGTCATGTTTATAGTCATTGGTCTTAGAATTACAAGACTAGTATGATGATTATGAGTATGATTTGAATCTGAAAAATAGATTCAAGAGGACTTGCTGCCACTTTATGTGAGAGTTATGTCCAGTTTATGCTACATGCTTTTGAGAGATCAAGCCATTTAGAGGAGATTCGTCTCTTTGTAAGAGAGACATGGCCACATGCTTGTGAGAATCAACTCTTGATATTTTGTATGAGTTCGATACTACCATTATTGTTGGAATTCTACTGCCACTTGATAGCATGGGAATTTATCCATTTCTAAAGGAGTGTGTATTTAAAGAAGAGAATGAGGTGGTTCATGGATTCATGAGCCCAGAGACATAGCCCACACCATGTGAACTCTGTTACCAACTTAGGGATATCTTTCCCTTATGTGTTTGATATCTTGTCCCATGTTTTTATATGCATGTCTTCCTAATTTACTCTACTATGTTGAGATGTATTAAGTGATTATAGAGAGATAAAAAGTACGGTTAAATGATGATTTAATTCAAATTTAATTGAAACCTTCAAATGCAATGAATTTCAATTAAAATAGTCCTATAAATCTAATCCTTTTAAGTGAGCCAAATCCATGTCAAGCTCGTAATAAAGGCTCACCCTAGATCAAATCAATATACCAACTTATGCACTTAAGATCTAGTGGGTTTGACTAATTAAATCAATTGATCGTCATCTTCTTAAATTTTAACATTGTCATATTTTATAATCTCCAAATAACCTTCTATTCTTAAGGGAATTCTTAACTGAATGAAAATTCCTCCTAGGACAATCATTGTTATTTCCTAATAGATCTCTCCTAGTTCATGACTTGTATAATATTACAATATCCTTTACACTTGAGATCTTGGATCAACCAAAGAGATAATATATGCAATCACTTATTTCCTATTCAAGGATCAAGGCCAATTTGAGTTTTCTCACATTCATCCACTTTTTAGATTAATTAATTTCCTACCAAATGAAAGATGTATTTCCATGTCTTATATTTTAGTTGGAGCTATATACTTTTCACTAATTACTTATAACCACGTCCCTTTTCTCCTACAAAATCCTCCAAAAAAATTGTAGCTAGTGCTTTATAGAACAGAAATGGATATTTTAGTTCCCATTCTCCACTAACCTTTGGAGCATCCATTTTGTTCCATGAATTTAAGTATGGGAGGATTAAACCCATTCCTCTCATAAGGGTTTTTCTTTTGAGTTTTTATTTAGAAATTTAATAATAAATGTAGACAATGAATCCTCTAAATGATTGAGTTTACTAAGCTAGGTATTAAAGGTAGCAAGGTGTCCATTAATTGTAGAAAAGTTTTTATCAGTATTAGCTTTAATAGATATGAATTTAGTTTGCAAGGACTCACCTAGTTGTCTTAAGTTAGTAATGTGGGAGACATAATATTGGTTTTATATTACGATATGGAGGGTGTGCATAAGAATAAAGGTGTTGGTATAGTAGAGAAATATTACATAGATTTATAGCAAAGAGAAATAGAACAACAAACATAATAGACAAAATGAACTAAATGTTACACCTTTATTAATATGGAAGTAATGTTTATGCGCCTCTTTGAGGGGGGAATCTCCAATGGAGTAGAGATAATATTAAAAATGATTTTTAAGGCACCTTTTACAATGTTTTACATCTATATATAGTACTTTATATCTCATAAGAACATTCTAGTAGGTGGAACCTTCTAGTAAGCCTTCTTACAATAGTTGGTTCACACTACAACATGGGACTTATTTAATAATGATGGCATCCATACATGGTGATAGATATTAATATATGTACTTAGCGAGTTAGGGATGTTAGGACCTTAACAATAAATCCAGACATCTCTGGTCAACATATCTTAATAAGCTAAACAGAGTATGTGGTTCTCTGAATAGATAATTCAATTTCCTCTAATCTTGTAGTAAGACGAAGTGCTCCTTCATATCAACCTAATGAAGATGGAACAATTATAAAATCCTTTCTAACCAATCAATTTAGTGATCTACCTCCATCTAAAGTGTATGAGACCCCACTTTGAACTAACCTAAGGGAATAAGAAGAGCATGCATCTATTAAAAGAGTGCATACAGAGGCTAGGCAATGAGTCTATTCTTAAACTCCAAGAATTTCTTTGTGTAGCAGGCCATATTTATACATAACTCACCTTGAGGTTTTATCCAAGTGATTTATATAAATTTCCTATACATTTTATCTCGAATAATTAATATTAACTCCTCCATAGTAGGTAATAGGTGGACAAGTTCATCCAGACAATGTATAAATAGAGGAAATTAATCCATCAAAGTGCCCACAAACTCCTAAATATTTGGTGTCCCAAGAAATCAACTTCAAATATGGCTCAAGGGGGCTAGCTAAAGAAATGGACTTTGAATAAAAATATTCCAAGTGTGCATACCATTCTTGTCCCCTCACTGAGTCAGGGAACCTCCAAATGTTATGCAAGAATGAAACAAGGTGGAATATAGTCTCCATCCATAAGGGTTAAGCACCAAACTTTCTAAGGATGATGCACTAAAGGATTGCCTATTTGCATTTAATGACACATTGAACAAGAAGGTCTACACTCTTAATTTGATTCCTAATAATACTCTAGTAAAGAAGACCCAAAACATTTGAACCACAGACCTATGGGTCTAATAAGGGCATCCATGAGAGATCTTAAATCATATTTCTTGAAAATGGTGCAAGAAACAATGTCTAAAGGAGGGAAAAGAATCCCTAGACCTTGTTGACATAGGACTAAAAGAAATGAGTCAAAATTAAATGAAGGCTTGAGAAGTGTACCTCCAAGTGTAGTTGTTAGTGACCTCAATCTCCTTCCTTCTGAAAAATAAATCATGATACAAGAATACCTTCTTCATCTCGTTGAAGGTCATAAATTTGGTTTTCCCAAATTCAATCATTAACTAACAAAGGTTAAAGAAAAAGGACAAGAATCATGTTGTCTCTACAACCTATTTAGATATGAGACCAAGAGGACCACATAACTAGTGAAAAGCATGATAGATATTGAAACTTGGTCAAGAAGGTGCCCATGACTATCTTGGAAATTCTCATGCATGGAGGACTCCAGCTAATCAATATAGATCGCAAACAAGGTGGGTGACAAAGGACATCCCTAATTGATACAAATACTACTCTTGATGAATATAACACCACATGTTCAATGTGTAGATGGCCAAGAACCATCTCATGTATGTGTAGATGGCCAAGAACCATCTCATGTAAGTGTGATGGTTGTTGGTGGACTTGGAGACATTGATTTATTTGAGCCTCTCTAGTAGGGTCTCAAGGGGGGAAAATAAAAATCTTTCCAAAAATATACAAAATAGTAGTAAACTTTTAGAAAGTGATGTTATGTCTCCTTGATGATAGCTCAAACTATAAAAATGTGATCAATTTCTAATGTGCGAGCTAGAATCTAGCTTTCCTCTAAGTCTAAGAAGTATTACCTCAAGCTCCTTAGAAAGTTTCATATGGAGGACCATAGAATAAAATTGTGAGAACATGTTTCTAACCATGATCATTTTGTAGTTTTTGATATTTGAACCCAATTTTTTGATAGGGTGAATAGTGTGATGCAAAAAATCCTATGGAAATCCAATTTGAGTAACAATATTACATATATCATTCAAGTGATTATCTAAAGTGTGAAGGTTTTGCTTGAGGATATTTTCTTATAAAGCCCCCTCACCAACTACATTTTTGGTGTCCAAATCTCAAACTTCCTTTTGGACATCTTGTTATGAGAATAAGGGGAAATAAAGGGGGAAGGTAGCCTAAATCAAGGATTAAATAAGGAACTTGTAAAGCGTGAATGTCTCTAAGAACATGGATCTTGGATAAACATCAAGCGGGAGAGGGGAGTGGCATTAGAAAATGGGTCATTAAAATGTTTTTAAAGAATGGATGAGGGAGCTACGTCAATACCATCGTATTGAAATGGATAGATGTTTCTTATGGTAGAGTAGGGGATGATAGGAACCCTTAAGGTCAAGGAAGAGGAGGAGAGCATGAGTGAAGACATATAGAAGCTAGCCTTATAGAGCCCTGCATTCTTCATCATATTATCAATTTATGGGGTAAAAATATGTGTTTCCATGAAGTAGAGGTGGACCAAGTGAAGCGGGGTTGTGATTTAAGGGTGGCTTCCTATATGGTGGATAAGAGGCATGCATACTAGATAGAGACATATTCTAGTGATGAGAACCAAGACCTTAAAGTCATCATTTGGTGGAGCTAGCAAATTTAGGTGTTAAGGACTCCCTCTTTAAATAGGATCATAGTTGGAGGAGGGCCCGAGGAGGAGGGTTCAAGGGTGGCTGGTTAGCTGAGAGGGAGAAGATGAAAAGAGAATAGTTATATAATGGGATATGAATTGTTACAAAATGAAAAA
>APFE030259449.1:860-25020 GCA_000404065.3 Pinus taeda
AGTCCTTCCTTTCTATTATCCAGCAAAATGAAGAGACACAACCTACAACAAATCCGCTGTAATATCCTCTGTCTTCTCTCACAGTCTCACCTCTATGTTTCTCGCTCACACAGAATACACGTCTGTCTCACAGCCTCAAATAAAATTCCCTCATACAAAGAGAGGGGGTTGCCTTCTAAGGCAAAAAACCCTAAACTAAACATAAATTCTACCGTCAGATCATCCGCCTAATGAACGGCCCACATTGACTAGAAATTACTATACTTTTACAAGGCAATTTTACAGCTGTTTTTAGCTTCAGGGGCGCTGCCCCCGAAAACCCCCGCCAGGGGGGGCTCCCAAAGGTTGCAGCCACCCCCCGCTGGACCCCCCCTGCAGCGAATATTTTACGGGTGGCGTTGCCGCCCCCATTTCGAACTGGGTCCAATGTGGCGGTACTTTTGAATATAGAAGATAATCAGGCTCCACACCCAACAACACCCTGGGGAACATTTAAGTATGTTAAAATGCCTTTCGGCTTAAAGAACGTTGGTGCCACCTTTCAAAGGGAAATGGATATTGCATTTGCCAAGGAAATCCATGAATTCCTTGTTGTCTATCTGGATGACTTAACCCCTTTCTCCAAATCTGATCAAGAGCACCTCAAACACTTGAGCCAAATCTTCATGACATGTAGGAAATATGGCATTTCCTTGAACCCCAAGAAGTTCGTGTTTGGCCTTGAGGAAGGTAAGTTGCTAGGCCACATCATCTCAAAAGATGGTATTAGAAATGATCCGGAAAGGATCCAAGCCATCCTCCAAATTCCATACCCAAGAAACATAAAAGAGTTGCAAGCATTCCTTGGAAAGATCAATTTCCTAAGGAGATTTATCCCAAATTTAGTCGAACTGATAAGACTGTTAAGCTACATGTTAAAAAAGTATGCCAAATTAAAATGGTCCCTTGAAACCAAGCAATCTTTTGAGAGTATCAAAGCTGCCTTGACTCAAACGCATGTACTCACAAGTCCACAATTTGACAAAGATTCTATCATTTTTTCTTTTGCATCCGAGCACGCGATAGTTGCTATGCTTTTCCAAAAGGATGATCAAGGGAATGAAAATCCAATTGCATTCTTCAGCCGAGCCTTAAGAGATGCACCCTTGAAATACCAAATCATGGAGAAGCAGGCCTATGCCCTTGTTAAGGCCATCAAATACTTTAGGATTTACATTTTATATTCACATGTGATTGCCTATGTCCCAAACTCTATTGTGAAAGACATATTAACTCAAGAGGGACTAGAAGGCAAAAGAGGCAAATGGATTGCCAGTATTCTTGAATATGAAATTGAGATAAAACCCACCAAGCTGATAAAGGGACAAGGTCTAGCCAAGCTAATGTCAAAAACAAATTTTCAAGCCATAGACATCAACCAACTAGACAATGAACCGGAGCTGGTGACTCCACAGATCAATGAAACCTTTTTACAATCCCCATGGTATGCTGATATTTGTTATGTATTGTTAAACCTGTGTGCTCCCCCAGGGTTGTCGAGAACCAAAAAGAGATTTTTAAAAATGAAAGCATCAAAGTTTTGTGTCTTAGACGGTACCCTGTTTTGGAGAAATCATGAAGGAATATTGCTAAACTGTTTAGCTATAAATGAAACTAACAGCATCATGAAAGAATTCCATGCAGGGGACTGTGGAGGGCATCTATATTGGAAGTCCACTGCTGACAAGATTTTAAGGGCTGGTTATTATTGGCCCTCTCTATTTTTAGATGTCAAGAAATTTTTCTGTTTCATGTCATAAATGCCAAATCTTTGAAGGGAAAAGAAAATTGCTGCCTTTGCCCCTAAAGCCCATCTCAATCGAAAAGCCTTTTCAACAATGGGGTCTTGACTTCATAGGTGAAATCCAACCCTCTTCTTCAGGCCAGCACACTGACTATTTCACCAAGTGGATTGAAGCCATCACATGTAGACAAGCTAATGACTCCACTATTATCCGATTCCTTGAGGACAATATCCTTTCCAGATTTGGCTGCCCTAAGAAAATCATCACTGACAATGCTGCTGCCTTCAAATATAGAAACATGATCAACTTCTGCCATAAATTCCATATTACCTTGGGCCACTCTACAGCCTACTATCCTCAAGGAAATGGCTTGGCCGAATCATCCAATAAAAGCCTCATCAACATCATAAAGAAAGTGCTGGAAGAAAACAAAAAGAACTGGCATAGGAAGCTCACAAATGCCCTGTGGGAAGATAGACTTTCAACCAAGAAATCCATTGGGATGAGCCCTTATGAGCTAGTATATGGCATGGAAGTTATATTTCCTTCATCTTTGGGCATCCCTACTATCAAACTATTATAGGAGATTCATGCTAGAACAACTGACATTCAAAGAAGAATTAATCAGACCATTCATCTTCAGCAAGCCAGAGAGAAAGTGTATGACAGAGCTCAGATTTTGCAAGAGAAACTCAAAAAGATGTTTGATAAGAGAGCCAAGGCTGAGGATTTCTGTGTTGGCAGCAAAGTTCTAAGGTGGGACTCACGAAGAGAAGAAAAGGGCAAACATGCAAAATTTGATTTTCTTTGGAAAGGTCCATTCATTATCAGTGTTGTGCAAGGCAATAACACATATTTCCTCAAATCTGTAGATGGTAGCACAGCTGAAGAGGGCCCTGTAAATGGTCGAATGTTAAAGCATTATCATGATCCCTTTTGTTGAGAATCTCCCAGCGGTATTTTGTCTGTATATAAATGTTTGTATGTATCAGCACTTTGTTAAAATTTTTGTTTAACAGTCTGAATGATAGAGCATGCAGAAGAAAGTAGGCAGTGCTATACAGTTCACAAGCAATTCAGTTGAGGGAAAGTGTTGTTCTCATTCCAGAGTTTCAAGAGACTAACAATTAGCATTAGGAAATTTCAATCTACAGCAACAATAGAAGATCAAGGCAGTCTGACCTGCTGTTCTTGACTTTTCACAAGGAAAAGCCATCCCCAAGTGGAGCCACTGTTATCCTCCTGCTGCAGAAGGTTACTCATCTTTCATGATTGACATTTTTTACATGGAAAATATGTCATACTTTGCATGCTGCAATTTTCCATATTTACTACAGGGGCCAAAGAAGGATGCCATGAGAGTGTGCTAGCCCAAATGCCACTGCTGTGTTCCAGTTTTTGATGTGCTATTCCATTTTTGAAGAATTTTCAGTTAAAAGGAGGTCCAAACAGATTAATCTTGGTCTCCCTAGGTTTCAATTTCTTGTTTTAGAATATAGAGAATGAATATCTATCCAAATAGCTTAATCTTGGCAGATTCTTAGATAGGTAGAGAAGTGAGGGTGCTCAACAGCTTAATCTGAGGCCCTGGATGAAATAAGTGTAGTTGTAGATAGGAGGACAGAAAAAGAAAAAGTTGAGAAGCTGGGTCTGCAAGTCCAAGTGCACCCAAACCAAAAAGAAGAAAAAATGCTAGGTAAGTAGGCTGGGTAGGTAGTTTTGAGGTTGCAGAATGTTGCTTTGTCATCAATTTCATGTTTTCAAGTGTCATATATATTCAAGTCACAGATGTCAGGCAATTTCCATTTGGAGGAGCTCAAGCGAGGCATGACTAACTTCCCCTTTCTTCCTTATTCCCTAAATCACTCACTAAATTCCCCAAAGAGATCAAGATTTGCTTGATATCTCTTAGTTTCATCGTTTTTCATATCAATTTGCCTTAGTAAAGATCTGCTTTACTCAAGGAATGTCCATTTCCTTTATGAATCATTTTCCCCCTGATAGCCTAAGATTCACATACTTAGTGCTTTCTTATCACTTATCATATTAACTACTAAATTTACTATATAGCTCCCTATCTATCTCCCCTTCCCCTACTAAAATTATGTTAAATAACTCCCCCACATACTTATCCCCTCCCCTTGGTTGAAAAATGACCATAAAGTAACACTTGGGAATTGCTAATTTTATCTAAAACTTAGCAAGAACCCTCCTTTTGTCTCAAAAAACCATCTTCTCATGCATTTAGACTCATTCTGATGCACAAAACCCTCCATCACTCCGTAAATCCTTCCTCTAATGCTTTCTGACTCCTTCACAAAGCATAAAATCCTTCCAAGTACCTTTAAAATCCCTCCAAGGCATCAAAAGTCCCTTTTTGAGCTATCAGACCCCTTCCCATGCCTTGAAATCCCCTTCAAACATTCAAAACTTCTGCTTCCAATCATAAACGCTCACCTCACTTACCTTGGCCCTTGCTCCGATTGCAAAAAGGTTCTATCGGACCCCCTCCGATGCGATATCGCAGTCGGGAGGGGAGTCGTGTGTTAAAACAGCGTATAAAGTGTGCCCCTGATTGGTTTGGCTGATAGTGATATCGTCGATCGGCGTATCGCTATGACAAAACAAAGCATGCATGCGTGCTGCCAATATGGTCATCGCCGATGGTCTATTGTCGATCGCATATTAGCGATCGGCGTTGCATATGAATCCACACCATGTATATGGCCCTGTCTCTTATCCTGCCACCGCATTCTCTATCCTGCCATCCGTCCGATTGAACGCGCCCTAGATCTATGGTGGGCGAGTCTGTTCGCTTCCGAACCTATTTGATGCGTCCGGGGATGGGCGTTTTTCCCCTGCCACGGCACCCCGCTGTATAACGCTGATCGCCGATCGTCGATATGCTGACGTCATCTGTCGTACCGCTGACATCATGCTGATGTCACCCACCAAACAAAAAGCGCGCAAGTGCGAAATCGCTGCTTAGGAAGCCCGGATTCAAAATCTGAGGCAATTTTAATCGCGCATCACTACGGGAAATAGGCCAAAATGGGGAATCTTTTGTTCAGCAGTCGTTTTTTGCGCCGAAAAGGGCCGATTTAACAGTTTTAAGTGTATCAGAAGGGAGAGAGATGTCCAGATTCAGATGTCAAAGAGTATCAGAGTAAAAGTGAAGCCAAATTCATGTCAAAGAGTATCAGTGTTGCGGCAAAGTGTATCAGTGAATATCTGTCAGTGGCCCAAAGCAGGAAAACATTAAAGAGTCCTCCAGCAAAGTCAACAAAACAATAGATGCCATTTAAAAGCTCTCAAATCACAGTTACTACACATCAAAGTCACATGAGATCAGTGTACCAAAGCTGAAAGCACAGTTATTGCAGAAGAACTACACCAAGCCACCGAGGACACCATATTAACTCATTTTGATCCAGCTGCCCCTGGCGCAGCTCAAAGGATATTTACTTGCATTTAGTTTCAGCACAAGTTTAGGTTTAAAAAGCTTTTTCCCGCAGACCTGTTTTGGTCTATTGTAATAAATATTTTTGGATATTTACCCTATATATACAGCCTCGAACAATGTAATGAGGGGTTGGTGGTTGTTGGTTGGCTGTTTTGCTTAAGGAGAGACCCGCACTATATATCTAAGAATTTCTATAATCAATGACTGCTTACAAGCTTGGAGAATGGATTGTTTACTGTGTTTAATGGTTGAAGAGTGACTGTGGAATTCTTGTGCTGTCACATGACTCAATAAGTGCTTCTTACGTCTGTTTTTCCATTCATAAATCGTTATCTAAATAGCCGAAAGAAAGATTAGCTTAGAGCTTGTTTAACTGCACTCTATGCTCAATTTCTACTGTTTCTTTATGTTTTCATCTGTCTTAGGCATAAATATGGATTCCACACGGCTCATATTTTCCCTAATTCACCCATGTATGACAGTTATCCAGGGATTCTTAACTGCCCCTAGATAGAGCTCATTCGCCTTCCCTCTTTTAAGCTGAGTGAGAGATTCTTAATTGCCTCTCATTCCTTAGATTTCATTCCATCTCTTTAGTTTGAAAGTTGTTTTATGTGCAGCTACCTTGCTCCACACTCCTCTTCGACCAAGAAAACGCACCAGCAGTCCTACTCCTTGACTCCATGCCCAATGATTTGAAACTTACCACTATATGCATGCCTCTCTGCCTGTAAGTATCATCCTTCCCACCACCAAACACAAACAAAACCCATTGAACCCAATAACTAGCCTAAGATCATCATCAACAAAGCTAAATCATTAAGAGAGAGCCCTCTCTGGTTGCAGGTGGGCTAGAACCCACAATCCAAAGATTGGTTTGTGGTTACCTCGGCCGTATCCCTTCAGGAGCTTAGGGACAACCTGAGTGATAACACCCTATTTCCTCTAAATTGACTTGTTACACTGTGAGTTTCCTTTTATCAAATCTGAGCTAACCTATTAGAGTGTTTCCATCAAGGACAACACTTGTACCATAATGCCAACAATCTCCCCCTTTGCACTTGATGGCGGCCATATTGGTGTTGATTACTGCAAGCTATAGACACTATTCGAGATAGTAATCAACACCAAAATACTCCCCCCCTTTGACATCAAGGGAAAAGGGTGAACCAAGATATTCTCCCTTTGAGATACACTATTTTGTCCATGCTCCCTCTGAGTACATGTAGATTCTGCAAAGATATTTTTCAACAGAATAACATGACTCTATAACTCAGCTAGTGAGTATGACCTTCCTATCACCAATGACTCATACATACATTAATCACTCAACCAAGTGGGGATACACCAAGTTTTTTATACATGGCTAAAATATAAAAATTATTACATCATCCTTCCCATGCATAGTGGGGATACAAATTACATCATATGTCCAATAGGACTCATTCGAAAATAGACTATGACAAAAGGTGACATATTACACCCTAGATATTTACAAAAAAAATGAATATATGAAACCATAGTTGAAATCAGCAACCATAATGCCCATAATGCAAAATGTTTGTGAAGGCTAATGCTCCCCCTTGAACTTGTTCTACCTGTGCATTGTCAACAAACCATTCATCAAGGCATCTTCATCAGTTATATAAAAATCAATGAACAAAACATATCAGTAGACAGTAATCATCAATAACACTGAGCACCCCTGTGAGATTCTAACCCATTATTTTTCTATCAGAAAAACATATACGCTCCTTCAGCCACAAAAAATCACGTATATACACAACTATCCTTCATGAAACCCATGTATAGGAACCTTCTTTTGAAAAACTAGATTTAAAAGTAGGATGATGCAGAAAGTACTCCAAGCTTTTTTCTGAGATATTCAAATGTTTCTCTAGGAAGCGGTTTGGTAAATATATCACCAACCTGTTCTTTAGAGGAACATACTCCAATTTAACCTTTTGTTCAAGAACTTGTTCTCGTAGAAAATGGTACTTAATGGGTATGTGCTTGGTCTTGGAGTGCATGACAAGAGTTTTTGAAATACTGATGGCACATGTATTATCACATAAAATGGAGATGGGTGGAGAACATGTGATTTGAATATCTTGCAATGTTTGCATCCTCCATAGTAGTTGTGTACAACAAGATGCAACAACCACATACTCTGCTTCAATCGTAGATAAGGAAATCAAACTTTGTTTCTTGCTAAACCAAGACACTAACTGTGATCCTATATAGAATGCACCTCCACTATTTCTTTTTCGATCATCAACATTTCCTACCCAATCTGCTTTTGTATATGCATGAAGAGTAAGGTTTCTATATTTAGGATACCATAGAAGAAATTCTTGAGTTCCTTGAAGATATTTGAATATTCTTTTTACTGCCTGAAGAAGTGATTCCTTTGGATTTGTTTGGAACCTTCCAACAATTCCTACTACATGCATGATATCAAGTCTGGTACTTGTTGGATAGAGCAAACTTCCAATCATAGATCTGTATGTTGGTTTATTCATTGTAGGTGATTCATCGTTAGAACTAAGATTTCATCCTGTTACCATTGGAGTACATATTGGTTTAGAATCTTCCATTTCGTACTTCTTTTGAATCTTCTTGAGATATTTAGTTTGTGAAAGAAATACCATCTTTTGTTTGCTGAACTTGTAGACCAAGAAAATAAGTAAGTTCACTAAGCAAGGACATTTCAAATTCTTGCTACATAACTGAACAAAGTTCTAACTCATAGATTCTTCATTGCTACAAAAGATGATATCATCAACATAAACAATAATACTTAGCAGTTTATCATTTTCAATCTTTGTATATAAGTTGTTGTCTGTCGAACATTTTGTGAAACCTTGACATTGTAGTTGTTTGTCAAGACAATAATACCAGACCCTTGGAGCTTGTTTCAAACCATATAGAGCCTTTTTGAGCTTGCATACAAGTTTTGAATCATTTCCTACAATGAATCCTTACGGTTGCTCAATATAAACTTCTTCTTCTAAATCTCCATTAAGAAAATCTGATTTTACATCCATTTGATATACTTTGAATTTTTGAAAACTTGAAAGAGCAAGAAACATTATGATGGCTTCAAGTCTAGCAACAGGTGCAAACGTTTCTTCAAATCTATACCTTCATTTTGAGAATACCCTTTACAAGCAAGTCTTGCTTTGTTTCTGATAACCTCTCCATTTTCATTCAATTTATTCTTAAATATTCATTTTGTTCCTATAACATTTATATCATGAGGTCTAGGAACTAATTCCCAAGTATCATTCTTTTCAATTTGGTCAATTTCTTCATCCATGGCCTTAACCCAACATTCATCTTTGCTAGCTTCATTTACATTTTGTGGTTCTATGGAGGATAGTAATGCTAGATAACTTGAGGTTCCTATAAGAGTTCTTCTTGTCTGTACTCCACACCCTTTTTCTCCTAGAATTTGAGATTCTAGATGATTCTTTTGAACATACCTAGATGGAGTCTTTTCCTTGTATGTTGTATCTTCTTCTGATGCTTCGTTGGTTTCTTCCTCTATATCATTTTGATTTTATACGAGAAAGAATTCACCGTCTTCCTCATTGTCATATTCCTTTGTTGATTTCATCTATTCCATATTTCTGCATGCTTCATCAATTACTACATCAATGCATTCAACAATTTTCTGAAGTATTTTATTATAACATTTGTATCCTTTACTTCTAGATGAATAACCAAGAAAAAATACTTCGTCTGCTCTGGGTTCAAACTTACCAAGTTTTTCATCAATCTTCTTGATGAAACATTTTCTTCCAAAAAATCTTCGATAAGCTTGTGATATTATTTAATTACAAGACTAAATAATATCAAGTGAAAATAAAAATAATTTCAACCATACAAATTTTATCATACAAAATATCAAGTATTATAATATGAGTTTCCAACTTAATATGGGTTGGACTACAATTTACACATGAAATATTGTTTCATCATTTCAAAAAATTATCACTATGTTTCCAAAGCATTGCAAGTGAATACACCAACTCTGAAGGCCTGATCATCAATTTCTATGAGTGTGTCTTATGCAAGATATTGGCTCTAAGGCTATCACTAGACAAATTCTCTTCTCTCTCTCATTTTGCATTTGTCTCTCAAGTGTTATTGTTCTCCTATTTCTTCAATTGTTGCTTCTTACCATCAATATTGAGTTCCTCTCCTGAAAATGAAAGAAGATACAATGTAGAGTATAATACATGAAAGACAATGAATACTTGAATATAAAATAAAGTAGACTATAAAATATTTATATGACATATACCTCAACATTCGATAGTGGCCACTATGTGGCTAGATGACTTGTATAAACAAAGCAAATAAAATGTCACCACAGAAAATGGAATTAGAGGGGGATTTATCATACATGATAGGATTTTTTGTGTGTGCAAACATCATATTTCTCACTTCTAATTGTATAAAAAACAAAGAGTATGCACAATGTCATGTAGTGACATTTGGGTGTCTATTTGACTCAATGATATGCTTGATTTTTTAACCCATTCCAATCCTACCACAATGAAATTAAGAGAGACAAGGACATAATAAGGACTATCCATAAATGAAATTAGGCACTTTAGAATGCAACTCAATTGTACCTAAATGAAACGATAAGTATTTGCAGCTTCCTGGTCACCTTTGAGCATCAAATCACACTATGAAAAATTCCTTGCATTATGATCATTTGGTTGCACCTGCACTAATCCTTTGTAGTAGTCCCTTGACTTGCCTATAGATATAGTTTTAGAAACAATCCTACTCTTGCAATTCTTCCCTATATGGATCATCTTTGTCCCCCCTTGTTGATAGTTATTTTTAAAGGCAATAGAATAAAACTCTCCAATTGTATCATTGCCTTTCAAAGCAATGCTTGAGTATTTCCAAGTGATTGTTGAACCAGTCTCTACTCAGGTCCATGAAATCCTTGATTTGTCTCCATCACAAAAACCTTTTTTCGTAATAAAATTATAAATCCCACATCTGCATTCCTCATCCCCGACATACCAATTCTTTAAAGTGGAATACTTTATCATTGCTCCCTCACTGCAATAGAGATCCACTACAGTGGCATGGAGATGATTGCTGTCATAAAATGTTATATTTCATCCTTCAATATATCTCACAGAACTCATCTCACCTCACATAACTCCTCTCATCTACAAAAATAAGAGTCCTCTCAAAATTCCTAGTCTCCATCTCATTCATCCTGAAATAAGGGGATATTTCCATGGGTGACAAAGTGTACTTGGATATTTTATAGAAGGAGCTATCACGAAAAAAATAAAAATACAATGCAACATAATAGTTATCAGCAGGAGCAACAACCCTACCAAGCTACTTCCTAACTAGATAAACATACTCCTGAATTACCTCTTATAACGAACAAAAGATAACCTCAACTACCTGTAGAGTCTACCTATGCATGGTAGCAATGAGAACACTGTCGAAAACAACATCTACAACAACGTTGGTCAATCTCTTCTTCTAGTCAAGGGCATGCCCAACTTTTGAAAAGTATCAAGCAAGTCAGGGTCCACCTCATCCAGGATCCTCTTCTTCTACTCTCTCTGTTTAGGTTTAGAATAATACCAAAGGTCTTTGAAATTGATAGGTGGGTAAAAGTTATCAGACCATTGAGTTCTTCCATTTTTAATCATTGTCTGTAAGAATTGAATCTAAATTGCAAAAGTTGTTTAGGTTCCTTCTTTTTAGCTGAAATTAACCTAAACTTTGGAGAGTTGTAAGGTTTAATGGATTTAAGTATATTCTACTTAAAATATAGTAACATGGTTTAAAACTATAAGCATTGAGATCAGAATCTAGGGATGAAACACAAAATATTTTATGTTCATGATCACAAGAAATTTTAATTTCATGTAACAGACTTTGAGGAAGGTCTAGAATTTACATCCTACCAGAAAATCTCCTTACATCACTTGAGCCCTTTTAATTTGGGCATGGTAGAGTCCATTACACAAACAATCAACCACTAAAAAAAGGTGAAATGAAAAAATAAATTTCATGCATTCTGACCCTAGAATAGTTAAGGATGAGTGAACTGATATGTACAATAAGAACATGCAAAATGTTTACTTGTCCATTGTCTTTTGATGAATTGTTGGCCGCAATCAAGATCTGCATTATCATAATCATTAAACACTTTATACAATAAGGACATGCAAAATGCTTACTTGTGCATTCTCTATCATAATAATTAAACCCTTTGTACAATAAGGACATGCAAAATGCTTACTTATCCATTGTCTCTTGATGAATTGTTAGCCACAATCAAGATGTGCATTATCATAATCATTAAACTCTCAACTCTAGATAAAATTTATGATTTGATCATATAAACCCTCAAAACTATTTACCCATAAGAGCAAAAATCCTCTTTAGTAAAAAGGAAGAACAGAGTCCAAATTCATACCCATGTACAAGTTACCAAAATATCATAATCATTAAACCCTCAATTTTAAATAAAATTTATGCTTTGATCATATAAAGCCTTGAAATTATTTACCCATAAGAACAAAAATCCTCTTTAGTAAAAAGGAAGAACCAAATTCATACCCATGTACAAGTTACCAAAATATCCATGCCCAATGACCTTCCCCTTATCATAATCATTAAACCCTATCTCTAGATAAAATTTATGCTTTGATAATATAAACCCTCGAAATTATTTACCCATACAAACAAAAATCCTTTTTAGTAAAAAGGAAGAACAGAGTCCAAATTCATACCCATGTACAAATTAGCAAAATATCCACCCCTAGTGATCTTGCCCTTGCTCTATCTAATCGTTGATGCTCTCCTAAGGTTTTTCCCATGCAAACTCCATTCCCCTTATCATAATCATTAAACCCTATCTCTAGATAAAATTTATGCTTTGATAATATAAACCCTCAAAATTATTTACCCATACAAACAAAAATCCTTTTTAGTAAAAAGGAAGAACAGAGTCCAAATTCATACCCATGTACAAATTAGCAAAATATCCACCCCTAGTGATCTTGCCCTTGCTCTATCTAATCGTTGACGCTCTCTTAAGGTTTTTCCCATGCAAACTCCATCTGGGGTTCGAATCCAATGAAATCCATAGATCATGTTGATGGTTTTCCCTTGCTCTATCTAATCGTTGATGCTCTCCTAAGGTATTTCCCATGCAAACTCCATCTGGGGTTCGAATCCCATGAAATAATCCATAGATCATGTTGATGGTTTTCCCTTGCTCTATCTAATCGTTGATGCTCTCCTAAGGTATTTCCCATGCAAACTCCATCTGGGGTTCGAATCCCATGAAATCCATAGATCACGTTGATGGTTTTCCTTCTCTAGAATTTCCACGCAAATATAGAACCCACCACTAAACTGGAAATGAAAAAGAAGACAAATATTTATAATAGAAAAATAAAAAATATTTATATGTTAAAATATATACATTGAATTGGGTTAATGTTATACTTTATGATAAAACTTGATTGGACACCTAAATTAAAAGAGAAGAAGAAGTTAAAAATGATATTGGAATGGTGATAAATCATTAATATGACCTCAATTAATAATAAAGTTAAGTTAATAAAGGAATAAAAATTTAATTGTTATAATTTGAATGTTGTTTAGCTGTGATAGGCTTGGTACAATTATCATGGGCCAATACCATGGCTTTCAATACTACACGTCCAAGAACCCATGTCACAACCAAAATATTTTAAAACAATATGACAAGATTGTTAACCATGGATATTCACCCTCACTTTACTATGTATATTAACTTGTTGTAAATCCGCTTTGTTACAATACCATGGGCCAATACCATGTCTTATCAATTTCACATGTCAAAAAACCATAACTTATTTCATAGTAAAAATATTTTATTTTAATTTAACTTTATAACGTTTTTTTAATTGAATATAAAAGGGAAAATGTTACAATTTGAGATATATCTAAAACCTATATCCTCATGACTACTAAAAATATTCTCATAGAAATTAAATTAAGGTTTTAATAAAATTAAGCTAAGATGGATCTATGCTGGTTCTATATATATATATATAAAGAATCGACATAGATCTATCTTAGCTAAGGATCCAAGGGATGAAAGCAAGCAATAGATTAAATATAGAGAAGATTTTTTGGTAAAAATCACATCATAATTCATTCGTCAATGCTTTTTGAACCAACCAGTGTGGTTCATCGTTAGGACAAGTTGAAGAACCAGATCATGGCTAGAGGTTGAATAGAGGAGATCATTCAACGGCTATATTTGACCAGGAAATGGTTATATTGGATTGGGAAACTGAACTGGACCAGGGGATAGAAAAATAATTAGTTAAATAATTAATAAGTTATTTTAGTCATGTTTATTTCCATTTATAACCATTGATAATTACTAGATATTATATTATTATATTAAAATTATGTCAACTAATACATAACTTATATTTATTATTAATATTAATTAACTTTAATTAAGTGGAACCACTGTTACGTTAGATAAATATTTTAATAATCCAAATGGAGAAAAATTAGTTTTTCTTTTATTATTTCATTATTTATTATCTTGAATTTTTTTAAGTTATAATGGATAATCGGTATAAAATAAATGTTCATATAATAAAACCTTTACCATTCTATTATAACAAACTTATAAAAGTTTGTTAATTAGATATTAATTTTGAAAAAAAAAATTAGGAATCCATCTATCTTAATTTAAGGATTGGAATTAATTAAAGTTCATGTAGAAGAAGTAATATGTTTCAATAAATTATTGTTAAATTTCAATTTTATATTAGGCGTACCCGATAGTAAAATAATGAATAAAATTAATTAATATTTATTTAAATAAATAACATAAAATTATTATGCCATAAGGCGTTCCCCTTTGAAATCAACTCCCCTCTTACCTTATCTATATTACTATGATCCGTCTGATCTGATGTTAAACGATTCAAATGTTTGTGGCCATTAAATTGAAGTTCTTGTTATAACTAAAACTGAACCTATCGTACCTCCTTGAAACCATATAAATAACTACTTTGTAGATTTTCTGAAACATTGTTCTACAATCCTTTCATTCTGCACTAAACCAGACATCCTTCCAGGCTTGATCCCTTAAGCTCATTCTAGGAAGTAAGCACCATAAAGACATAGAGCGACCATAGACTATAAATTATAAGTCTATATGTGAGTTGCTCTCTGTAGAGGAGATGCCAAAGGGAGGGGACCGAAGCCAAGCCGTTTGAGTTAGGTCACGTTGCAAATGAGAATTATGAGTCCTCAAGCTATTGAATCCCTCACTCAATGGAATCCTGCTGCAAGTAATCGATGGCTCTCCCACGGAGGAAACAATTGTTTTTCAGTTTTTAATGATTTTGGGTTTTTATTGCGAGTAGTTCTGTGACAGAAAACTGGAAATTGCTAGGAGTTCCTTGATAGAAAACTGGAAATCGCTGAGGTTTCTCATTTTATACAGGATCTTGAATGAAATTTTTTGGGCACTATGTAGGTAAATTTCAAAATGGAGTGGGTAATCTCGAAACGATTGTTTTTAATTCTTGATGATATTTTTTTAATGCTTTTGGGTTTTTACTACTAGGAGTGATTTTGGGTTTTTACTGTGAAGAGTTTTATGACAAAAAAATGGAAATTGCGCAGGATCTTAGATGAAATCTGTTGGGCAATGTGCACGTAATTTTCAAAATGGAATGGGTAGTCTTGAAACGACTATTTTTAGTTTTTAATAATTTTTTGTTAATGATTTTGGGTTTTTACTGCCAGGAGTTCCGTGACAAAAAACTGGAAATTGCCAGGAGTTTCGTGACAGAAAATAGAAAATTGCTGAGGTTTCTTAGTTTATTTTGATGTATAATTCATTAATTTGTCCTCGAGAGCTGTCAGAAGAAGAGGTTGTCTGGTGTTTCTCAAAACTTATCTACATGTCTACAGCAGGAGGGCACCAATCTTACCTTTAACAATCGCACTCCAAAAATAAAAAATCACTGGCCTTGTGAAGCGAACCAAAGAACCACTTAAATCTGGTGAGGATAGCTGAACACCATCAAGCACATTCCTGTCACAATCATGTACACCATGTCTGGTTAATACTCTCTTCCTTGACCCACTAGTTTTTGGTTCACCAACTGTGACTTCCTTGATTGGTTTCACAACTCAATTTTCAGAGTTAACATTAGGATTTGCATGAAATTTTCTCAAATTTCCAACCCATGTATCATCCCCTTTTCACATACTGACAGTAACTACATGATGTGAACAATCAAAAGTTACAACTTCCATCTCATTTCGAGTGGGCGTGCCGAATTCATTATTATTGGTTGCTTCCTCTAACAATGTAGCTTTCGAATGATTTTCATGATAAATTTTAGGCAAACCCATTGTCTGATTTTTATCACTTGAATTTGTTGGATCCCTTTGTGATTCTAACTGAGCATGTGAACCATTCACCATGCCCATTTCAGTCATTGCCCATTCCTCATCCAGAACAAAAACCTTATCTCCATGCGCATCTGCAAGTTCTATAGCTTGATTCATGTTAAATCTTGTCTTCGCTTCCTTAGATGCCTTTAGTTTAGAGGTCAAACTTGAATTTACACCCCAATCACTGGAGTTGACTGACTTAGTAGACTCACAACACTGAGTTATTTCGTAATAAGGATTGTGGCAAGAGGGCTGATCGTTGTTGGGACATTCATATGTGCCATTAGAACCTTGTTCTTGGGCCCAAGAATTATGCATAATATTTCCAATTTACTTTTTTTTTCTAGTGAAATTTTTTGTTTTTTCTAAATGCTTAGTATCTTTCTTCTTGAATATGGACATAGGGATGTTCTTTTCTTGTAATTCTGGGTGGAGCATGTGATTTTTAGATTTGTTTTGGAAACAAACCAGTTTTATCCTTCCATTTGGCCATTGTAAAAGTGGCGACAATGATGCATTGAAGGGTTTAGTTAAGTCCATGTCTAAAGATGGGAAGAAGCAACATGTTTGCATTCCACGCATGCAATGTGTATTCAATTCAAACATGTGATCTCCATCATGGAAAAGAAACCACCGATTAATGACTTTAAGTAAAACTATTTGGCGAGGTAAAAAAGCTTCCATATCTCAAGGCTTTTCAATATTTTTAATTATCTATGCCCTCGAGATGAAATTAAATTTGCAGGATGCCTCATTTTGTCTAATAATTCAACACATTTTTGTGTGCTGACTGTTGGAGGAAAATAATCACTGAAATAATATGTGTTTTAGAATAGGAGTTTAATAGATGACAACCAATAAAATGTATAGCTTCACAGCTTTATTGAATTTGACAAAGACAGGTTGAGATTGAGATCTTGATTTTCTAGATAAAGTGAATTAATCTACACCATAAGCAATTTTTTCTTCCACATGCATGCAAAATAATTGAATCCATGCTTCTTTAGTATAGAGAGTTCCCTTGTTCTTCCTTCTTGGACGTGATACTACAATGAAGATACTGCTAGACATGATTCAGACTTAAACAGGAACGTAACAAATTACAGAGATAACCATATACACAAAGATGCAGCGGAAATAATACTTCATTTCATTTAATTGGAAAATATTGAATATGCTCTACAACCAAAAATTGGAACTTTAACTAGCCTAGTGGCGATGGTAGCTTATCTCTGGAAAGATGTGTGCTACATACTTCTATTGTGTTCATGGGCTCAAAGACGCTATTTATTTGTTTGAGAATACAAATGGAAACCCCTACATTTCCGAAAACCTAACCCTAGATATGAAACGCCAAATTTGTGGGCCCCGTTTTTGGCGTAGTTTGGTACATCAACTTCCGGCCGTCACGAATTGTTTCATTATCTCCATTGATGTGCGCAGTGATAGCCCGTTGAAATATTCTCTCGAGGAATCGATGGAAAAAGACATTTGTTTTAAAGAAAATTGCTAGTGGTAGATTTCCCAAAAAACGTCGTTTAGGGCCTCAAACGGCTCCAGAAGTTTAGGACCCGAAAAACTGCTAAAAATAGTAAATTGTGCTATAATTAAGGAAACTGAAAAAAACTGAAAGAAGAACTAGAGGGGATCCAAGTGGAATTAGCGAGTGGCCACCAATATCCACCTGGATCAAGACAACTCTCCTCTTCATTCTTGCAATTTTTAAGATAAATGGAAGTTTTGTAAATCAGGCATAGAGAGGTCAAGATGTTGATCGGTAAGCTATATAGTGAATTGATCCAGCTAGATAGTGAATTGATCTACTCCATGAGCAATACATTCTTGCACAAGCATTTAAAAGAATTGAAGCTGTGCATATTTGGTCTATCCAGACATGAACCATTCCCCATGCCCATTTCAGCCATTGCCCATTCCTCATCCGAAATATAAATAGAATCTCCATGCACATCTTCAGGTTCTACAGCTTGATTCATGTCAAATATTGTCTTTGCTTCCTTAGATGCCTTCAGTTTAGGGGTCAAAATTGAATTTTCACCCCAATCATTGGAGTTGATTGTCTTAGCAGATTCACAACACTGAGTTTTTTTGCAATAAGGATTGTGGTAAGAGGGTCGATCGTTGTTCGGAGATTTAGATGTGCCATTAGAACCCGATTCTTAGGCCCAAGAATTACATATAATATTTTCAAAATAGAAACATAGGGCATAAATGTTTTGGCAGTTAGGTTGGTCAATTTATTTTTGAAGATTAAGAGCAACATTTTTCCAAAATCATCTAGAACCCCTCCTTCTGCAAACATTCAGATGTGCCATTGGAACCCTGTTCTTGGGCCCAAGCATTACGTATAATATTGTCAAAATAGAAAAACATAACATAAATGTTTTGACATTTAGGTTGGTCAATTTATTTTTGAATATGAGGAGCACCATTTTTCCAAAATCATCTAGAATCCCTCCTTGTGCAAATCTGTTGGGAACAAGTAAACCATTTAGATTATAATATGATAAATTGCGTTGACACTCATCTAATTTTGTGCATCTCTTTCTTTTATGAGGTCCTTTCAGAAGTGGTAATAATAATATACATGTTTGGATGCAGGGTTCACTGATGACGAATCCAAACATTGCCTTAGTAAGTTTTCAAACTTCCATTTATATTCTTATATTGCTTATGCATTTGTATTTTGGTTAAATAAGGATTTATAAGTCCAGATGCATCTCAAGTTAATGTTTAGTCAGTCCTTTCCCAACACTTTCTAAAATCAAGCAGAATCTCACCATGGATTCTATTATCTTTAGGAAGATGTTTTATATTCAATTACTGCTAACATGGACTACGAAGACATGCCTGATTTCATTGTGACGGAGGATGTTATAGGTGTGCAGGTAGGAATTTTGTTATTGTCTGCTTGCTTTCTTTCTAAGAAATCTTAAGAGTTCCATGATATCTAATTTATAGTTGAGAAAATCAACATTATCTAAATCGATGCCAGATTTATGAGTTATTTCTTTCTTGCAAGTAAAAAGAGATATTTTTGAACATATATACATAAGCGTCAACATCTGATATCTTCTTGGCTATTACAATTTTACTTCTTTTTTCTATTGAAATGATTTTTTGTTTTGCTAAATGCTTAGTAACTTTCTTCTTGAATATGGACATTGGGATGTTCTTTTTCTGTAATTCCGAGTGGAGCATGCGATTTTTGGATTTGTGGTGGAACCAAACCAGTTTTATTCTTCCATTTAGCCATTGTAAAAGTGAAGACAATGATGCATTGAAGGGTTTAGTTAAGTCCATGCCTAAATATGAAGAAGCAACATGTCCGCATTCCACACATGTAATGTGTATTCAATTCAAACATGTGGTCTCCATTGTGGAAAAGCAGCCACCGCTTAATGACTTTAAGTAAAACTGTTTGGCGAGGAAATAAAGCTTCCATATTTCAAGGCATTTCAATATTGTTTATTATCTATGCCCTCAAGATGAAATCAAATTTGCAGGATACATTTTCAAGGCCTTTCCATATTGTTTATTATCTATGCCCTCGAGATGAAAATAAATTTGCAGGATGCCTCATTTTGTCTAATAATTCAACACATTTTTGTGTGTTGACTTGGAGGAAAATAATCCCTGAAATAATAAGGGTTTTAGAAGAGGAGTTTAACAGATGGCAACCGATAAAAAGTATAGTTGTACAACTTTTCTGAATTTGACAAAGAGAGGTTGAGATTGAGATCTTGATTTGCTAGATAAAGTGAATTAATTTACACCATAAGCAATATTTTCTTCGACATGCATGCAAAAGAATTGAATACATGATTTTTTAGTATAGAGAGTTCCCTTGTTCTTCTTTCTTGGATGTGATACTACAGTGCAGATATTTCTAGACAACCCTGCTCTTCATTCTTGCAATTTTTAAGATAAATGGAATTTTTGTAAATTAGACATAAAGAGGTCAAGATGTCGATTAGTAAGCTAGATAGTGAATTGATCTACTCCATGAGAAATACATTCTTGCACAAGCATTTAAAAGAATTGAAGCTATGCATCTTTGGTCTATCCAGAGAGTTGCCTTTGTAATTCTTCCTTTGTCGAGTTACTAGCAGTGCAGAGATTGCTAGGACATTCTTGGTATTCCTTTGAGGTCTCTTTGCTGAAGAATAGATCGAGGATTGCTAGATAACTTGGAATAAATCATATACACTTCTATTAGATGATTGAATGAGCTATTTAGCAAACCTTTATCTACTTAAAGCCAAGAGATCTTAAAGATTTATCAAGAATGTGCTAGCAATCTCTGCACTAATAGTAACATGTCAAAAGCAACTCTCCAGGTAGACCAAAAAAGCATAGTTTCACTTCTTTTACTTACTTGGCCATAACTATTTCTTTTTCATTTCTGTCAATTACAATTTCTTACCTTATTCACAAGACCTTGAGACTTTTCTCATAGACTTAATTCATAGTTTCAGTTCCGTGATATGTTATAAGAAAATATATCTTATTCATTCTCATGACATAAAATCTCTTACCGTGTTCAACCTATGAGAGCTTGTAGCATTTTCCACAACACAGATTGTGTGAAGGGAAATCTAGGTTGTATTCCTAGCAATGTTGCAAACATTAGCATCGGGATAAAATCAGCAAGAGTCCAAAAAACCAAAAAATCAGGAAAATCTGACATCGGCAAAATCAAGATACCATCAAAATATTGGGAAAAATATCGGCAAACATTGGCTAGGAAAAAAAATCGTAGGCCAAAAAATCATGATTTCGAGATAAAATAGCGAAATTACATCGAGTAGCCCAAAAAATCATGATTTCGAGATAATATAGGAACATTACATCGACTAGGCCAAAAAATCATGATTTCGAGATAAAATAGGGAAATTATCAAGTTGTTCGCAACACTAATTCTAAGTTTCTATACTTGTAGTTGCAACTTTTTTTTATCACTTCTTCAAGTTTTGGAATGAACTATAGTTGTATGAATGAAAACAATGGTCATATGCATACAAACAAGTATATCCATGAGCTTTTTTGTATCATATCTTCTAGTATGAAATTGAATTATAGTTGTATGAATGCAAAATGCCCATATGCATTAAAACATGCATGTGCATGAGCTTGAGTTTGAAAAACTTTTAGGTGTAGGAAAATGTTGAATTATGGATTTAGATACAAGGAATAATTAGTAACATGCTGAAACAATGGAGAGTTAGTTTATATGGGTTACAAACAAGTATATCCATGAGATTTTTTGTATCAGTTTTTCTAGTATGAAATTGAATTATAGCTGCATGAATGCAAAATGCCCATATGCATCAAAACATGCATGTGCATGAGCTTGAGTTTGAAAAACTTTTAGGTGTAGGAAAATGTTGAATTATGGATTTTACATTCAAGGACTAACTAATAACACGCTGAAACAATGGAGAGTTAGTTTATATGGGTTTATGCTCATATCCTACTAATGAAGAAAGAAGATACTTGGGAACAAGACTAAAAGACAATAACTTACAAAGCTATGGTTTCTTACGGACTATTGTATGATTGGTGGGATACGAATCTAAAAACTTTGAAATTACTTTTAGTTCACATTAACATGAAATTCTAACACACTCAAGCATTAACAACAGTGCATGCTACTTAGTCATCTCCTTATAGTGTCTGGTTAACTGTAATCTCAAATGTGCAAAAGCAATTAAAGGTTGATGCTGGAAAGAATTTTAGTGATTTTCTAAGGTTTTTGGGCAACTCATTTTCCCTTCCTCTCTTCCCTCCAAACCTATCCTGCACTTGAGGAAACCCATTCAAAAATAGGAGTTTTGCTCTTTGTTTGTTTGTTTGGACATGAATCATTTTTGCAGCAGAGGAAAATGGTTCCACCTATATGTTGTAACCTGGTCCCATGGAAGGAAATGGTCAGGTGCAAATCCCCTTTTCTGGAATCAAACAAAATTCCATCACATGAAAGAGTTGAGTGCCGACCCCTGACTTTAGAATCCAACCCAATCCCTTGACAGGAAATGGATCTGCTTTTGGAATCACCAAAATTCAAATATTTGGGTGAGGATCCCTGTTTCCTGAATCTGACATGAAGGTGGAGCATAAGTTCCACCTCCTATAGGTGATTCTAGTAATTGTGGGTGGAACCATTTACCTAGAGGTTTTATTAAACTTTAAATATACAGCAGAATAGGAGTTGTTTTGTTTTGTTTTTTGGTTGGGACAGTATTCCTTTTCCGACAAATGGAAATGATTCCACCTTTGATGGAAACAATCTGGTGTAGATCCCCGACCATTTGACAGGAAACGGTTCTGATGTTGGAATCTATAAAGTTCAAATATTTGAGTGTGGATCCCTCACTATTGAATTTGACCTAAACAAAGAGCATGAGCACCACCTCCCACAGGTGACTCTGGTGACCATGAGTGGAACTATTTACTTTCCCTTTATGTCTCTCTGATGCATGTGTATTATAGTATATATAGCTTAAGAAAGTCCTTTGTTTCACAGGAGATATATGCTCTAGATTGTTAATAAAACTAGACTATTAGGTGGAATTATTTTACCTGTAGGTTAAGATTTTTTTAATCAGTTGTCCCTAAGAGGAGTCCTCATTATTCCATGTCTCTCTGATTCATGTATATTATAAAATTTCTATTTCTTTATTTGTTCTATTTGTATTTGTTTTTGACATTCTTAGAGTTTCTGGTCTGCAAGTGTTTATGTTAAAGGGGACTTCATGATTCATTTAGTGGGATTGAATGATAAAAAGAAGTGGGTCAAGAAGATTCTACAGGAACTCAAGGAAGAGAAGAGCACATTTAAGGATGAAATTGTCAATGATTTGAGCATCTTCATTTTTGAAGGCGCATATTTTTGTTGCTAAATTAACCTATTCTTTTTTGTGGGTAGTTCATATCCAATTCATTCATTCTTTTTCCAGTGGAGGGAGGCTCTTATCTGTGATGTTCATTTTAATTTCAGACTTCCTAGGTATGATGAATTCAACTTGACGATTTTTCTAGAACTAGTTTAAAAGATAGCAACTCCATATAGTCGCTTGATATGTATGATATTTGATGAGTATTTTTTTGGTTTTCATCTGACAGCTTGTTTTTTTCCATGGTTGCTAGGTTTACAAGTTGATTATTTGTGATGAATCCTTGTATCTATATCATCGAATTAGCCATGTCCTGCTTTGTACACTATATTCTTTTGGTATATCACGAGTGGTTATTGTTTTTATAAACTAAAATTTTGTACCTGACTTTTTGTTGTCAGAAATATGTGAAAACCCTGTGGACTATACTTGCTATTTATTGTGACTTGTGGGACACTTTTACTACGCTTGAGATGATAAGGTTCTTTGATTGATATGGAGCAAAGCCAATCACCCATCATTGAATACATGGAATGCTACCTATAAGTAATTCCTAAATGGAACTACCTAGACTAGATTTCAAATATTCCTTCCATAAAAAAGATCAATTGTAAGGTGATGGCCCCCCTTTAAGGGTATTTTGTTATAATCAAATAAATGTAAAGATTTCCTATCTGATTCTTTGAATCTTGTGTGTGATTTTATATGCAAATATATTGAGGTACTTAATAGATAATACCTTGGATAACACTTTCCTTACAAAGAGTGAGTGTTATAATTTTACCTTTGTTACTCTAAATGTGTTCATCCTTCAACAACACAACAATACACTGCAATATCCCCTAAACAGATAAGCATACACAGCAACAACCTTGGATTGTGTGCAGATGGGTTAAAGGTGCAGTCAAAATCAAAATCAACATGGTGCAAAAGTGATGGTGGAGTTTACATTTTTGAAGGTATTTTTCCCTAAGCATTATTTCATCTCAACAGATCCGTGGAACTACATAGACTCGATTTCAAATATCCTCACAAAGCTTCAGTGAACTGCATAATACAACTCGTGGATTTTTGTCACAATTATGTTCTTGTGAAGGGAATTAATGAGAAAGGTTGACTTATTCAAAACAGGGGAATAGTGGATGGATCAGTAAGATAATTTATTATTATAGATGTTATGAAACCAACTCACAAAAAGATATAAAAGATAGTTGAATGCCTTAGAATTCAGCCTCTTCGAGGGGGAAACCTCCTTTACATTACACAATGAATAATTCTTGGGTGATACAAATGAAAAGACCTCCTTTCTATATATAGGAGTCAAGGGGTCATAATATAATCAGAGCCGACATAACAATAATAATGTAAGGGCATAATAATAACAATAGTGGGCTTCTATGGGGCACAATAGTAAAAATATGGGCACTACATGGGTGCATCAATATAATAAGGGGGTTGTACTAATAACAATAAGGGGTTACACTAGTAGTATAGGGGCCTAACATACCCCTCTC
>APFE030259457.1:0-19191 GCA_000404065.3 Pinus taeda
TGTACCATCAGATGTCATCAGTCAACAGAGTTTTTTAACTCTCCTTCTATCTTCTCATCATCTTTCTTCTTTGTACCCAGATTCCAAACCCTGCGGGGAATTGTAATAAGTGATGCTAGTATGATGATTTTCTTGAATTTGTAACAGGCCTAGGATGTGGGACTCGATCAGCAAACAAGTACACCTTGGAGTGTTTTTTTTATCCGGTTAATTATCCCTTCATTATTCAGAGGCTGATAATTTTCTGGATTTTTTCACTCATTTTTTACCCCAAAGCCGAGGTGACGGTTTGAAGATTGAGCCCCTGACACATCTTAGTGTCTAGAGTCGATGTATATTACCATACTAGATCACACAAAAAGTTTCGTGGAATTTGGCTAGGTCTAAGTAGGATTTTTTAATAGTTAAAAATTTCCCGCAAAACGGGATTTTTTAATTATTTTCTATGTAATGGCATAAATAAGTGACCTTAGGAAATGTCTGGGGCATATGACTACTCGAAATTCATCCTCAGAGGCCCAGCATTATCCTAGAGCCTACTTTGGGGGTCAAAAAATGACTTAGAGTCCCTAAAAAGCCGATTTTTCAAGTGACAGTAGCAAAAATGAAGAAAAAATTCAAAAAAATGAATAATTGGAAAAATTTATAAATTTTTCCAAAGTCAAAATAAGTCAAATTTTGACATGGAAAGTTAAAGGAATATCAAGGGTGATGTAGCAGCAACGTGGGGCCCACCAAGAAAGCCACAACTCAAGTCAAAGTTTCAAATCAAAGTCAAAGGGTAGTCAAATGCAGTCAACAAAGTTCCACGTTGAAGTTCATAAAGCACATCGAATTGTTAAAGTTCACTTTTGATTTAATTTAAATCAAGTTTGGAATTAAAAATGCAAATGTAAACTAAGTGAGTGGGAAGGGACCCCACCTCACTATATATGATTTACGTATAATTAAAAGAGAAATATGCACATGCCGTAATTGTTCACGGATCAACTCAACACAGCAGTCAAAAGGGACAGCGTGGCCAAGTAAGACAAGTCTTGTCCCCCACTAATCCGTTGCCAGCCAATCAGAAAGTTAAGTGCCAGTTAAGAGGCTTGAATTGCCTTTGTTACAGCTCGATTCATCAGAGATCTACGCAGATTCCTACGCAGTCAAGGAACAGTCCACAGATTTCTCATGTTGACACATCAGTTCAGCTCAGATTTGCAAGGGATACGTGTCTTTTTACTCCAGGTTTTTCACACATGACTCACTCCACTTCAAGCTAAAGAATACGCTGCCACTAGAGAAGAATCGGTGTTGATTCTCAAGGAGGAATACATAGGCCAGCAAGGCTCTATTGACTGCCAGCTACAGGATTACAAAACAGTCATATCAGCCACTTGTACAAATTCGTTTTTACATTGGGATTGTCATCAAGTTACAATTGTCATTTCATTTTTCATTGGGATTGGCTCCCATAGTTCTATTTAAATGAGCCTTTGGCTCTCATATTAGATATAGAACGAGCTGTTGGGCTTGCGGAAACTCTGCTGGATTTTGTACTCGTCTTTCATATAAATAAATAAAAGTCTTTGGGGTTACTAGCTTCTCTTGTGGTGCACTCTTTGGTTGATGAGGTATACCTGTGTCGTTTGATGTTATTATTCATTTGATTTTAAATCTGCTATCTAGTTGTTTTTCTTTGTGCATTTGCCTGAAGGCATTATTGTCTAGGGAGGAGAGATTTGCAGCTATCTCAAATCTCCTTTGGGCTTGGTATATTTTGTGCTCTCGTTGTAGCTTGTCATTGTCGGTTCAATGACAAGCTCAACTTGGTCTCTATATGCCAAGTCTCTTTTGCACTAACAATTGGTTTGCAGGCATTTTTTATTTAAGAACAGGTTGCCAACTCTATTGGAGTGTGAGGACTTCTTCGGTTGGAATAGTCACCTCCAAGGATATCTAAGGTCCCACAAGTTGTTCAAGCCAACAATCTCATAAGACATCAAAAAGGTTTACTCAAGAGGGGGTTTCTCGAGCCCTTTGCTTATTTTCTATCTTGAAAAATTATCACATATTTTCTTCTTTCATTTGTGTGCATATTGGTTTTATCTAGCATTTGAGGCCCTATTTCTTTTGCATGCTAACTTTTTTGCTTGCTGTCCTACAGGTGTTCTTGGAGGTAATTCAAGTTTGAAGAAGAAAGCTAAAGCATAAGCTAAGTAACCTCTTTCCATTTGGAAACCCAAGTCCAAGGTTATTTGGGCTTTAATTTGAAAACATTTGACTTCATTCTAAGCAAATAAAAAATAAAATAAAAAATTTTATTTCTTAAAGAGCAACGCTTTGAAGGCTCTGGTTGTTTATGTGTTTCATGCTTATCTTATGTGTTAATGGCTATTGCTCATATCAGGTTTTGCTTATAAATCTTAGATAAATAATCTATTTAACTCTAACAATTCTCCTAGAAACTCGCATCTTTCTTTATAGCTTAACTTTTCATTAGGGACCACCCCCCTTAGCTAACCTAGGAGATAGCTCAAATGGAGAGAGTTGGGATTAGTGTGACAGCCCCTTCTCTGAATACCCTGCCACCAACCACACCTTGTGGGGTTGAAGGCTTTTCTCACTAACTGGTAGGTAGGTATAGGCGGCAGGGTCAACACTCCCTATGTTAGGATGACCTCCATTGATCTAAGATCAATGAAATTGATCTGGGATCAGTATGAGTGGTTTGAGACACTCTCTTGTGATATTGATATGGGATCAATAAAACTGACTTCAAGTCAGTAAGAGTGATGTGACACACTCTCTTCAGATGAAACTGACTTCGGGTCAGTAGAGAATTGTATGAGACATTCTCGATCAATTCTTCTTCTTCATGATTCAGCAGAGTAGAGCAAAGCCGAGCTCAGCATAGCAGTGTAGGGCTCTAATGGGAGAGATAGTATAGTCGAACATATGGATGAGCGGGTGGAGTTCTCCCTAGTTGAGAGGGAGTGTTAAAATTGGCAACTAGGGCCAAACTCCATGTGGGCCATCTTATTAATGGACACTGATATTTTTCTTGGATCCTTCTCATAGAGAGGTGTAGGATTGACCTAAAGATCATCCGCTTCTGATAAGTATTCATGGAGATATGAATTTATTTGTGTTATGGGACAATTCATCAAGGCCGGCTAGCAACCAAATAAACCCCACTTGTGCTCAACGTTTTAGTATAAATAGTGGTGGCCTTCAAGTCATTTTCAACACACTTGGGATCTCTTCCTCTCTACTTATCTTTGGGTTTTAGTAGGAGGAGAGATCCTAAGGGATAACACTTCCCTAATCTAGAGGGCAGAAGCCAAAACTGCCAGGAACTGCTGAGAATGGTCGGGAACAGCCGGAACTACTGGGAACTGCCAGAACTGTCGAAACTGTCGGGAACTGCTGGAACTGTCGGGAACTATTGGGAACAGCTGGGAGCTGCATGGAAAAGCCGAAACTACCAGAACTGCCAGGAACTGTCGAAGCATATATCTCCGAAGGAGAGCAGCATGCAAGGGACAACTAACTAACATTGGGACAGTTGTATGGTACTTAGCAACAAGTACACGAAGTATGCAATGTTACAGCTAGCATGCAAGGGATAGTTAACTAACATTGGGATAGTTGTATGGTACTTAGCAGCAAATACACCAAGCATGCAATGTTACAGCTAGCATGCAACAGCAAGCATGCTAAGGACAACAAGCATGCTAGGGACAACAAGCAAGCAAGGTGCAGCCAGATCATAGGTCAGTACAGCAACATGGTGTAGCAATGGCACATAATGCAGTACAGTGATGGGTACAATCATGATTAATGAAGTGTGATGAGATGCAGCATAGTGATGATGGGTGCAACATGGTGCAGCATGATGACAAAATGCAGCACAACGATAGGTGAAGGAGTTACCTTGGAGAATCAGTTGAAGTAGCATGTCTTCAACTAATCTCATGTATCATCTTCTTAGAGATGATCTATGCTCTTATCTAGATAAGTCAAAGTGTTGACTTTTGTTGTAAACGTAGTATCTCTCTCTCTCTCTTTGCTAAACTATTGAAGAACATATAAGAAGAATTGATCAAGGGTTTCCCCACATTGGGGTTTGTCCCTAGCTAGCGCCACATCTTGTGTCCTCTTGTCTTGGCTTGTATTCTACGATTTATGTTTATGTTCTGCAGGTTAATTTAATGTTGATGTGATTGCTAATCTAGAAAAGATATTGAGCTAACTGTGAAATTTGAACTAAATTGCTCTAAGCATAGAACATACCTAAAATTAACAATCCGACTACACTTTGGTGTGATAATCAAAGTGCCATTCAACTATGGAAAGATCCAGTCCACATCAGCGCAACAAACACATTGACATGCACTTCATCAGAAAGCTCATTCATGACCATGTTCTTGAAGTGCAATATTGTTCAATAGATGATCAAGTTGCAGACATCTTTACAAAGGCTCTCACAGAGGCGAAGTTTACTAAACTTCGATTTATGGTTGGAGTTCAGGAAGTTGTCACTAAAGGGAGATAGGCTCTAATGCCTCCTTCCTTCTCCTATTGTGTCATATTTGTAAATCCTTCAATCCTATCCCAAGTTGTTTCTTAAGGGGGGATGTTAGGATATTCCGACACATAGGAAATATTTAAGTATAACTTGGTCTAGTGTAGAGTTAGGTAAAGTGTGTTTCTTTACTATGTACTTTTGTAACTTACAATCTGATGGTCACAATATGTTTTAGACATGAAGTGATCCGATGGTTCATTTTCTCCTTGGTATTACTGACACTTCATCTGTGGCTTAACACCCGATTGGTCCTTGATCTCTATTTAAAGAGCATGGAGGGTCATTTGTAGGGGAACTATTCATGAGAGAAACTTATGTAACTTTTCATTCTTTTATTAATAAATTGTCTGAAGTGGCTGTGTTGGCTCAGGGCATGGATTGTTTCCCTCTTTGAGGGTTTTAACCTCGCCAAGAATACTGGTGTATTGATCTGTGATCTGTTTGTGAGCAGTGTCCTTTGGTGTTCTATCTGAGGAACTTACCCTGTAAATCCCTACTGTATGTCTTGGCTACGGTTTCTCTTATGTTGTGCTAGTAAATGATAAAATATTGTTTTTTACTAGATGGGGATAAAGTCATTTTATTGCTAGTTTTGGTCTAATATTAGATGATTTTTTCGATTTTCCATACGATTAACATATTTTCTTGAGATATATAAATAGTGTTTGAGATATACAAACTGTAGGCATGAAACGACTTTGTTTGGATCCCAAATATTTATGTGGTTGATTTAAAATTTGTTAACGCTATAGTGTGCATTGGGTTTCTAAAGTATTTTTAGCCATTTATCAAAGAAAAATATTCCATAAACATTTTTTTCTCTAAATTTATTTCAAAACCCTTGTAAATTTGTTAATCTTTGTAAATAGATTTGTAATTTAAATTTGTAAATTATTTTGGTTAATTGGGGTTTTGATATTTTGTATATATTTGAGGTTTTAGATATTTCATCTCCGTTTTGCAGGTGAAGTCAAGAGAAGAAGCTGGTATAGAGCTAGATCTAGGCCCTTAAGGGGAAGATCTATTCTCTAGAACTTTTGCAGGGCCAACCATTAGAAAATTTGTAGCAAAATTCAGATCTAACGCAAATAAAATATTCAGAAGCTAGGGTTTCAAGTTTTAGGCCTCCGGGCCTAGATCCATCCCTCCTACGACTAGCGTCCTCCTCCTCTTGGCCCGTGTTAGCCTTCCATCCCTCTGTGTCATCCTTTAGGGCCTCCAAAGGGCCAGCGTCAGCCCTTTAGGGCCTCGGCCTTCCCTTGTAGGCCTTGCGTTGGCGTTTTCAGGCCTTTTTAGGCCTGGTTGAGTCCTAAGAGGCCTCAAAATTAGGGCCCTAATTGGCCCTCAAACCCTAGTCGTCAAGCCCTCTAGGGCCTTCTCCCTCCAATGTTAGCTTTTCTCAGCCTTCTCGTTCTTCATTTGTCCTTTCCTTGGCCTTCTTGCCCTTTTTTACCTCAACGCTAGCCCTACTGGGCCTAGTGTTAGCCCTCCTTAGCCATAATATGTCCTAAATCTATCTCTGAATTTTATGAACTGAATACTTGGTGGTTTTGCATGTTTTTTGCCTCAAAAAAGTTGATTTTCAAGCGGTAAGCTCATCCTAAGGTTTCAACAAATTTGGACCAACGGATCTTCAAGGCCTTAGGCTTAGGATTTGCTCTCTAAACCCTAATTTTCCATTGTTTTATTATTGCTATAAATTATGATCCATAACAGTAATACATAAGCCCTAAAATCATATTAAGTTGGTCAAAATACTCTAAAATGGCAAATCTTGAAATTTCTTAAATTTTGGCCACTTGGGCATCAAGGATCTAACCTAGATCTAAATTTTTTGCTTGCTCGAATTTTACTGTGTAAACAAATATATCAAATCTCAACTTTTCTGAATAATTCACATACGAGGGCTCAAAAGCTCAATTTTTTCAGTTTTGACAAATTTTCCAAGTTTTGGGCTGAATTTGGCTCTTGTTGTGGCATAACTAACTCGTTGATTTTCTGATCTAATCATTGTTGAAACAATTTTTTCAGATCTCATATTTTCTGAATATCACACCTAAAAGTCTTAAAAAATCAAAGTTTTTAGTTTGGCAAAGCTAGTTTTAAGCATTGGGCATGTTTTGGTACTTATTGTAACATTGATATACCACTGTTCACACACTTTCTTACTGCTGTAATAAGTGAATCAGATCTAAAAAATTTCTAAATACTGCATCTTAAAGTAGGCTTAACTCATTGGCTAATCATTGGAGAACTGTATGTTTCATATGCTTGGTAAATTTCATGATTTGAGGTGACTTTCTTACTGTTGTGATAAGAGTCAAAGTGCTGAAATTTCTCAAGTGTTACTGCTGATTTGGGATATTTGAGATCTAACATTTGCTTGTATTGTTTTAAGTTACAAGAGTTTCTGAATTTTACACTTAAGCTCTAAATTGTTGATCTTGTTGATGGTATAAGTTACTTTGGCATTTGAAATTTAATTGGCATTGTGATAAGAACATTTTGAATAGTTATGATTGACATCTTGTGGTCATTGGCTAATTGACAATTGGATAATTTGTCCTAAGTATCTTGTGGATTGATTCGTTGGCACTTGTATCCTTAAGCACTTATCTTGTTTTAAGATTGTCTTCTAATTGTTATTAAGTACTCTTGTCATTAAAGGCTAATCACAATTTAAGTACTTAAAGACTAAATCAATCTTAACTCAAGTAACTTCACTCAACCATCTTGCATAAGCATTCTAGTTTTAGCCTCGCACTTAATAACTTACCTCCGGGAATAAGCTTGGTTGATAGACTCCTAGGACAACCCTTTCTCATTTAGCTTGAGGTATTCGGCCCTTCTTAGTGGTTAACACAGTGACCTTGCAGTCGTTAGAGCCACAGTCTCTGCGACGCTGGAGGCACTGGGTGGTTGGAACACATGGGAGGTATCATTAATCAAAGTTCAAACCACTGCCTAATTCCCGTTGGCTTCCATTTCACAACCTATTTTGAAGATTGTTTGTCAAAATAGTTAAGGGAAAGGTTCCATCTAGATTAGGCATTTAATCTAAAATTGACCAAGATCCTTGCATCACACTTAAATTGTAGGAGTTGCATCTCATATAAGTTAGTTCATCATATAAGCAATGGTTGTCCATTTAGTTACTTGGTCATAATTTATAATAAGCAAGAACTTTTTGACTCCATAAGACACTGGTCTCAAACTCTAAATATAATCAAATTTTTAATCTTGTTATATTTTCACCATGTAGCTAGGCCACTCAACTGTGTCTCCCGGGCAAGTTGGTTCTCAACTTGCTTTCCATCATCTCATTTTCATAGGGACTCCCCCCCATAGCCTATTGTTGGAAGACAACTAGAATGGAGTCAGTGGGGATCAGAGTGACAACTCCCGCCTTGAGTTGTTGTCACGGTGCCTGTACAATCTAAGCGACAACATTTTTTGGCGTCGTTACCGGGGATAAATTTATCTTACTCTCAGCGCCTCAACGACAATCTTCCTAATCTTATAATCCTGGTTGCCATTCATTAGCCCATCAAATGAAACAACATTACTTGGCACCTTTCCTTCCATCATTCTTCATCTTCTCATCACCTTATCTCTTGTTCTCTCACTAATCTTCTCATCTTGTTAATCCACACTTTTAGCACTTGGACATTTAGGTTGATTTCATATTTGCATGGCGACTCCACTTATTCATCCATTCACAAGAACGTACTCTAGAAGGAATCCTTGTAGCTTGGTTAATGTTGCTCTCGATCCTAAAAAGGTTCTAAGAGCCCGGTTAAACAAATTACATTCTAGAGATCAAATAAAATTTCTCAGACAGGAAGCTCTCCTTGATCTCGATTTTCTTTTCATCAACCATCCTATAAATCAAGACATCATTGGTGACTTCCATAGGCCTTTCAACTTCACCAACATTCAAAGATATCCACATGATTTGTTGAATGAATCCACTATGAGTAAGTTGCCTCTCTTCCAAGGGAACAATGCTATTAATGGTGAAGGTCATATAAAGAAGTTCAACTTCTTTGTCCAAAGATTCGCTCATGCTACTGCTTATATTCACGAGGATGTTCGAACTGAATTCAAAGATGACGAGGATCTTTCAAGACAAAGATGACAATGCCTTCGACTCATTGATATGCCTTCTTGATGCATTTAAAGATAAATATGGAGATAGAAGGGAAGGAAAGTATTTGGTTAAAGAATTCAACACTATTAAGAAAAGAGAAAACGAAACAGTTGAAGAATTTAACTAAAGATTTAATAAATTATTAAGGGATGTGACTCAAGATTACAAGCATCCTAAGAAGACAATTTTGGAACAATATCTTGAGGCTTACCCTGTAGAGACATAGCATGAGATAAGACGTGATCATCCCAACACTTCAGCTATTGCTCAAAGCACAACTGAGGAATTGGAAAAGGACAAGAAAGCCTTAGGAAAGTTGGAGCTCCCTGGTTTTGAAAGAGTTCAAATCAAGTCTAAGGGGAAAGAAGTTAACGAAAAAGAATTTGAGTCAGTTAAAGAATTGACCCGATTAATGAAAGAAATGAAAGTTGAACATACCAGACCGATAAGTGAGGTGCAAAATCAATTAATACAAATGGAAAGGATCCGAATGCAGAATATGCTGCCTAGAAATAATAATAACAACAGGGGTAACAATAACAATCCATTCCTTGATCGAAGGCCTCCTACACCACTTGAGTCTGCTCCTGTGATTGATGATCATGTTCCTTCTTGCAGACCTTGTGAGACTTTCCAAGAAGAGAGTACATGTGCCTTTGCTAGAAGATTCTTAGAGGAAAGTAGAAACTAACAAGATCACAACGCAAGTCAAGATAACTCCAAGGAAAGTCGATGTGCCGACATGATATCTTTAGCCTTCGCCATCAATACCTTCAATGAAGAGAAAGACCCCATTACTCAAGCATACAGTGAGAAGCCGTCTCAAGAGAAGATTCTAGAGCTTGCAAAAAGTAAAGGTTATATCAAGAGGGGTAAGGAACAGAGCCAAAATAGATAAGTTCCATCTTAAAGTTATAAGTCGGGATTAAAGGTAGATTGGGTAGCATGGATCAATAACATTAAGATGTCAGTTCCAGTCTTAGAATTGTGGGAGATTCCATCACAAAGAGCTTCATTCTTTAAAGCCTTAGGCATTTCTCAATAAGAAAGATTTGATACTTAGCCTAAAGATGAAGAAATCAGGTGAAAGGACTTAAACTATTATATGACTAATGAAGACCATCAGCCCTTCTTCCTAACATTGGACATAAATGAGGCGTTTGCTCCATAATTTCATGCTTGACTCTAGGGCATCTACAAATGTTATGACTAAGAAAGCTATGGAACAGTTGAACTTAAGAATCTCTAGACCTTATCATAACATTTGCTCAATGGATTCTAGAAAAGTTGAAGCCCTTGGTGTGGTTAAAGATCTACAAGTTGCATTAGTTGATTACCCATATAGGATCATCACCATGGACATACGAGTAATTGATGCGTCATATGTATGGGGAATGTTGCTTTCTAGGAAGTTTGCTGTGGATTTGGTTGGTTCTATTCAAATAGATCTATCTTACGTCACTATTCCAACAATAGTAGGTGGCATGGTCAGATTATACAGAGAAGTGAAAAGAAGGTATTCATGTGGAAGTCCCAAAGAGATTGGAAAATGGTGAAGAGGTCATGCCACAGGGTCATCCACTGCACTTCGAATCGAAATTTGTCCAGCCGGTCTGTCACTTTTGTTCATTACAACACCCATCCCCTCCTCCGAGCAGAAAGAGAAACAGATTTCAGTTTGACAGAGTTATGAAACACAGTGATGAGCAATTACACTCATCGAAGAGGATGAAATTTCAACAAGGGACATCTTAAAAGCAACCCATTGATCTACCAATCAACGGGCAAATGCTCGAGATTGTGCCTCATCGATGACATCTGATGCCATAGGGCATCGTTTTGTATAGTATATCTAACCCTACTCCCTTTTATTTCATATCATTAGATAGTTTTATTTCACACATTTATATTAGGTTTTAGTTTGTTAGAGTAAAATTTTCTATTCCAACAACATTTCTTTTGTATACATGATGATTTCGATTTTGAATGGATATTTATTTGATGAACTTTTGTTTTCTTGCATGCAGGATTCTGGGGTTCTCATGTTACTCCTTGTCGCAGGATTGTGGGGGAGCGGCTCCTCCCCCCTCGAACCCGCTCCCGCATCGCGCTCCCTTTAGGAGCTACTAGGGAGCATGCTCCCGAAATCGCTCCCGCATGGGAGCGAAATATTCATTGCCTAGCCTTTTTTGCAATTTTGTTTTGTAGTAACATTCCAAATGCATATTTTTTTCAAAGAAATAAACAATTTTTTAGTGGGGCAGCCTAATTATCAAGCCTATGACCCTACTATTGATACTCGATTCATGGTAATGTTAAATTCTTAAAGTAAAAGTGACATTCTCCTTAATCTTCATTTTAAGGAGAATGTCACTTTTACTTAAATTTTTAACATTACTATGAAATGACTTAGGATGTTTGAGAGTGGTTCCGACTTCATATGGAGAAAGTAGAATTTTAAATCTCATTCAAAATCCAGCAGGCTTATTAGTTTTTTAGGATTTCAAGATTGGGGGGATTGCAATGTTTCCATTGGATTTTGTCATGTATTAGGGTATGGAGCTCGTATTTAATGAAGAGCACCAATCCCTCTATGTACCTTGATGTTAGTGACATTGGTTGTCAAACTCCTCTATCATGACCCTACTAAAAATGTAACCATCACTCGAACAAAATCTTGACTTGACATGCTATGTTTTTTTATCTTATGTTAGTGAGGGTGATATTAATGACAAAGATCTTGCTTTTCCAACAAGACTAAAAAATTAGGCATTTCTCGCGACGGAAAGAGACCCAAAGATTAATAATAGATAATAGATTTACTTATCTTTTCTAGTTTCTAGTAGTTTTTATAATTGTTGACTCTTTCATATTTATTAAGATATTTTTTGTAAACAATATATGATAATTTAAGTTTGAAGTTGGCAATTATAACTCATTGGTAATGAGTTATGAATATGATGCTTTGTGAAAGTTGTTTCATTTCATTTCATTTTATAACATTTCATTTAATGTTAGATATTATTTGTTGTAATGGTTACACTTAGCTTACAAGTACAACTTTGGTGATCAATAATGATAAAAGTTATATATTGAATTTTGAAAGCTTGAAACTTTAATATTGATGAATCATGATTCATGAGACTCAATATATTGTATGTTACTAATTTGTGGACATGGTTGATGAAGATTATAACTTCTAGATGATTGTTGTTATATTGTTCAAGCTATGTTTTTTATATCTAATTCATCATTCTACATGTTTTTGTTGACATATATGTGTCAAAATATAAAAAATAATATATATATATATATATATATATTATATATATATATATATAAAAAACGCTCCTGGATTCGCTCCCAAGCCGGGAGCTTCTGAAAATGCCGCTCCTGCTCCCGTTTTCGCTCCTGCTCCCAAGTAACCTTGCTTTTTGGAAGCAACGTGTCTCAACATGGAACCAGATGTTGCACAGTTTTTGTCAAAGTTCTAGGGAAGTGGAAGTACAAATATTTTCAACAGGATCGAACCATCTATCAATAGTTTATGTGTCATTGTGAACCTATTCTGCAAGTTATGTAATGTAAATGATGCTAGTATGACCATGAATGTATGTAACAACCTAGGTAAGCGTATTGTTTTGGCAAGAGTTTCATCCTTGGAGGTTTTTCATCTTATAGACTTATTTGTGTTTCTAAACACGAATGGTCGACAACATTTTTCCCTCCAACATCACCCCAAAACTAGTGTGGAATTCTTTGTCAAAGTCTTCGGTGAATCCTAGCATTCTAGTCGAATCTTATGTAAAAGTGATTTGGGAATAATTTAAGCTAGTTAGCTAAATTATTTTATTACAAATCACTTGGTCTACTAGATCATGCTGTGTCGCAGATTGGGTATGTAATTTGAGGGTCTAAGCCGAACGAGTATTCCCCCTTTGAGGGTTGAATTGTAAAAAATCTTATGTAAAAAATATTGTAATGCATGGTCCCTCATACTTAGACACCATAGTTAAAATATTAGAGGGTGTAAAAAACATTAAATCCCCTCAAGTGTCAATTAATTTTTCTGACAAAAATAATTAAATTCTAAGCCAAAATATTAATTAATTAGAGTCAAATTAAAATGTCTTCAGAAAATTAAATTCTTCAAGTGAAAAAGTTCATGGATCTTAAAAGAATTAATTTTTGTAGGTCCTCCACCAAGGGAATATTGAATATTTCAAAAAAAATTGGATCCTTAAACTTTGGTGGTTAAGTCAAAGTCAAATTTTTTAGAAAACTAGCTCAAAATAATTAACTTTGAGCTAATAAAAATGGAATTAAATGATAAATTCGAAAAATTTTCAAAAATAAAAATTCAATGGCAAAGATTTAAAGATGATCAAGTATTTTTCAAGCGTCGAGATTATTTTGACAAGGATCGAGCAAACTAGCCGTTATTTTCCACTTGGAGGATTTATCTATAAATTAGAGAGTCATTTGAGTCTCTATCCATTTGATTTCTGACCAAGTAATTGTTGTTGAAACCAGTGTTGATAATATCGCCGAGATATCGGCAATATTCGGAAATATTGCGATATTTTCAGCGAGCTGAAATATCGCCGACCAAATATCGCGATATTTTAGGGTTTTGAAAATATCGTGAGATTTATGATATAACGCCGATATCTCGGAAAATATCGCGTGACGATCGAAAATATCGCCGGTGACACTGAAATCATTCCGCACGGCCTATATAATTCGATTTTTGGTTTTTTCCAAATCATTTTGTTTTTCTGAGCGCTGGAGAAGGAATGTGGTTGCTGCCAAGGAGGGTTTGAAGCCATTATTGCCAATTTGCCACCAACAACGAAGATTTCTCTAAGCTGCAAGTGCCAAGAACAGTAAGACAATCTCGATTCTCATTCTTCCGGTTCCCTACAATCATTTTGCTTTGTTTTTGTTTTGCATTTCAAATTGCAAGGGTTTGCAAAACATAGTGATTCTCAGAACAAACATATATTCCAAGAATCCAAACATTAATTGCTACATCTGTTTCAAAAGATTGCACAAGTCATCAAGGTTTGTGACTTGTCACTATGTTTTCATTGCTCCCATCATAGATCACTGTTAGTGTCAAATTAATAAATTATTACCACTACTAAGAAACTCTCCACGCCACTATTATGGCCATACATCATCATCGAGTTACTTAGAGGATCATTGTTGTCAGGACTCAGGAGAGTCAAGCTCACTGTGATGTGTCACATGACTCACATCTATATCAGCATTCAAGCCTATATCATTGTCAAGTCATCATCAGGTTCATAATAAGTTAATAAGTTAATAACTAACCATCTAAATGGGGGCCGTTTGGAATTATCGAAAACATCAAACAGGTCTTCTTGAAACAAATATGGCACGTTATAATCTTTCAATAAATCTGGTGCAACTTCACCGAACTCAGAACTGCACAAGAGAAATGGTGTATTAGCATTGAGCAATACCACACATATTTATAGAAAATAACTTCATATTGATATCACTGTCAAGGTAATACAATATTACAAATACAAAAGTGGTCACCTACAGCAGTGGTATCACCTACAGCAGGTCTAATAATGCATTATGCACCTACAGCAGTGGTATAACAGCTATATATTTTTCCCATGCTTGGCATAATTCTGAAAGAAATTGTTCTCATTCCGTGCCAATTTGCTATGTGTTTCATTTGCCATTTGGATACCTCACGTTACAACATGTTCATACTCTTTTGTTCAAGAGTATTCAATAGTCAACTTGTATTACACTTCTATGACTAGGCCTGGTTATACTATAACTATAATTATTAATTAATAATTAATTATTATTAATTACGTAACAGTGATATACAGTCACCTCATTTCCTTGGCATATCATTTGCATTGTTAGAACTTAGGCTCTTTCATTGCTTGGAAGTTGGCATCTTTGGTTAAAGTGGCAATTATTGCATGATACAAGCTCACTGCCCTCTTAACTTTTAAGTCTGCTCTTTTTTCATGCCCATTGCAAAATTGCAAATTTGCAAATAATGTACCAAAAAAAGTTAAAACTGTTTTGTAAAATGATGTGGTTATTTGTAATTTCGTATTACTTATTAAGTTACTAATTCCAAATTTTTTTTGGTGCTCTAGGTTTCCTTTTGAGTTAGCCCACTACAAAATACAAATATGCCAAAAGCCTTGGACCCATTTTGGGAGTATGGGAGCCCTGATGGTGGGACAAATTGTGCATATCTTACATGCAAATTGTATGGGGACAAGATGACAGGTGGGATTACACGGCTGAAATACCATCTTGCTAGACTCAGTGGACATGATGTTGGGGTTTGTACAGTTTCTAGTCCGGAGCTTATACAAAAAGCTCTTGAGGCAATTGAAGAAAAGGAAAAAAAGAAGGAAGAGGCGGAAAGAAACAAAGCTGAACATGCAGGTAGATCTTTCGGGATATCTTCTCCTGATTTTGGTGTTAAGGGTAGTGGGCCTAGTGGCCCTAGTGGGAGGGGCTCCACAACTGGCACACCATCACATGCTACTGCTAGTGTGAGTGCGAGGTCATCATTTTTTGTTCCACGAACAGGAGCTGGAGCACAACCTGGCATAAAATCGCTTGTTAAAAAAAAGGAGAAGCAAGAAGCAGATATAGTCATGGGGAGGTGTATTTTTTGGAGCGACTTACCTCTCAGCATCACAAAAACCAATCCATTTTGGCAGCCAATGTGTGATGCTATTGCTGTTGTGGGCCCAAGGTACAAAAGTGCCACATATGAGGAGTTGCGGGGCCCAATTCTTCAAGCAGAAAAACAAGACATCAACTCTAGATTGGCGGAGTTGAAAAAGACATGGGAAGTCACTAGATGCACAGTGATGTCTGATGGTTGGACAAATAGGAAGGGTAGGACCCTTCTAAATTTCTTGGTACATTGTCCTAAAGGTACCATGTTTATTAAATCGTTGGATGCATCAGAACATATCAAAGATGCAACAACGATATGTGAGTTGTTAGATGGGTTCATTCGGGAGATTGGTGTGCAGAATGTGGTGCAAGTCATAACAGACAATGCGGCTAATTATGTGTCTGCCGACAGAATGCTTATGGAGAGGCATCCCACATTGTTCTGGACTCCATGTGTAGCGCATTGTCTTGATTTGTTGCTTGAGGATATGGGGAAACTCTCCTTCATCAAGGAGGCAGTTGATATGGCTAGGAGCATCCCCAAGTTTATTTATAACCATGCTTTTGTTCTTAGCCTTATGAGGAGGTTCACTAGAAACAAGGAGTTGTGGCGTCCTGCCATCACACATTTTGCCACAACCTTTATTACTCTTCAGTCTTTGCTTCGATGTCAGTTCGAGTTGAAGCAAATGTTTGTGTCTGATGATTGGCGTAATTGTAGATACAACATGAGACCTGATGGGAAAGCCATTGCAAAAATGGTGTACTCTGAGACATTTTGGCGTGGAGTAGAAGCATGTGCAGTTAGCGAACCTATAGTAAAGGTTCTTAGATTGGTGGATGGAGAGAAGCCTGCAATGCCTTATTTGTATGAGGGCATGGATAGGGCCAAGGAGGCCATTCGTTCCTATTATGCAAACAAGGGTTCTGCTGACCTTGATAGGCAGATGATGTTATGGGATGTGATCGATAGTTGGTGGACAGGGATGCTTCATCGACCCATTCATGCAGTAGCACTCTTCCTCAACCCCGCATTTTCATACAAATGCAACTTTGATTTTGATGGCGAGGTGATGGAAAGGCTCCATTCCTGTATTCAGAGGATGGTACCTGATCCTGAGCTTTGTAGCAAAATCAATCGCGAGATACAGTCTTATCGGGATTGTGTTGGCCTATTTAGCTTTGGTGATGCCATTAGGGAAAGGGCCCTCTTCATGCCACGTAAGTGACAAGTCATAACTCATTAAAAATTAGAAATTTGAATTTAATTATGTTTTAACTTTTAAGTTTTTGAATTTTTTATTTCATTATTTTGTTGTAGATATTTGGTGGCGAAGCTATGGTGCAAGGGCACCAAATTTGCAAAAATTGGCTATACGAATCTTGAGTCAAACATGTAGCTCTTCAGAGTGTGAGCGCAATTGGAGTGTATTTGAGAAAATACACGCCAAAAAGCACAACAGGTATAACTTTGAACTCAAGCCTTCAATTGAGCAATTACACTTATTGTAATTTTTAATTTTTAATTTATGACCTTCAAGTGTCAAGAGTCAAGAGTCAAGACTCATTACTTTTTTTGACACTCTTACAGGTTGGAGTTCGCACGCCTCAACCATTTGGTGTATGTGCATTACAACATCCGACTTCGAGTGAGGCAAATAGAATCACCAATTGATCCAGATGCCATTTCCTTAGACAATATTGATGTATTGTCTCCGTGGAGGGTGGAGTCTGAGGAGCCCATATTGGAGGAGTCACCTTCATGGTTAGAGCCAGTGGCAGCTGATCCATTAGAGCAGGGGCAGCAAGAGGAGGACTCGGAGTCAGAGGAGCAGCCGCACTTAGAGGAGGAGCAGGAGGAGCAGGAGGAGGAGGACACTGCGGGAGCATCAGCATCAACACCATCTGCTATAGATATAGGAGAGCATAGCTCCATGCCTAGTGCTCATTATTTCACATTAGGTGCAGAGGCAGGGTCAGGGCCTTCTACTACTAGGGGTAGGCCTGGCAAACAGCCCATCATGTTTTCCCGTAAAAGGGGGGGGAGGGCAGTAGATAGATAGCTACTAGTTTTATTTGTTATGCTACATGTAACTCATGATGATGAAATACTTTTATATATGTGATGTTATTTTGTATTGGTTCTCCACATTTGAGTCCTTGAATGGACAATTATCAGGGATCAGCGGGATTTGGTATCGCCTTTGATATATCATTTCTATTTGACATCATATATATCAGTGTTTTCTTCATATTTATGTGCCAATGTGTTTATTTCATGTTGTTATTGCTTTATATGTTTAAAAATCTGAAGGAATAAATAAAAAATAAAAAAGGAATATATTATGCATTTTTTATGCTTGCCGATATTTGCCGATATTTTCGCCGATAAGATATTTTCTGGACCCTCGCCGATATTTTCCCGATACCGATATTATCAACACTGGGTAGGAGTCATTTGGTGGCCAGTGTCCTCAATTGCAAAGGTTTGCAATTAGAATCCTCAGTCAAACTTGCAGTGCTTCAGGTTGTGAGCGCAATTGGTTTGTTTTTGAGCGCATACACACAAAGAAGAGAAACTATTTGTAACAAAAACAGTTAAATGATCATGAAAGCAAGATCATTTAACTATTTTTGTTCCAAATAGTTTCTCTTCTTTGTGTGTATGCGCTCAAAAACAGACCAATTGCGCTCACAACCTGAAGCACTGCAAGTTTGACTGAGGATTCTAATTGCAAACCTTTGCAATTGAGGACACTGGCCACCAAATGACTCCTACCCAGTGTTGATAATATCGGTATCGGGAAAATATCGGCGAGGGTCCAGAAAATATCTTATTGGCAATATCGGCAAAAATATCGGCAAGCATAAAAAATGCATAATATATTCATTTTTTTCAGATTTTTAAACATATAAAGCAATAACAACATGAAATAAACACATTGGCACATAAATATGAAGAAAACATGATATATAGATGTCAAATAGAAATGATATATCAAAGGCGATACCAAATCCTGCTGATCCCTGATAATTGTCCATTCAAGGACTCAAATGTGGAGAACCAATACAAAATAACATCACATATATAAAAGTATCTCATCATCATGAGTTACATGTAGCATAACAAATAAAACTAGCAGCGATCTATCTACTGCCCTCCCCCCCTTTTACGGGAAAACATGATGGGTTGTTTCCCAGGCCTGCCCCTAGTAGTAGAAGGCCCTGACCCTGCCTCTGCACCTAATGTGAAATAATGAGCGCTAGGCATGGAGCTATGCTCTCCTATATCTATAGCAGATGGTGTTGATGCTGATGCTCCCACAGTGTCCTCCTCCTCCTGCTCCTCCTGCTCCTCCTCTAAGTGCGGCTGCTCCTCTAACTCTGAGTCCTCCTCTTGCTGCCCCTGCTCTAATGGATCATCTGCCACGGGCTCTAACCATGAAGGTGACTCCTCCAATATGAGCTCCTCAGACTCCACCCTCCACGGAGACAATACATCAATATTGTCTAAGGAAATGGCATCTGGATCAATTGGTGATTCTATTTGCCTCACTCGAAGTCGGATGTTGTAATGCACATACACCAAATGGTTGAGGCGTGCGAACTCCAACCTGTAAGAGTGTCAAAAAAAGTAATGAGTCTTGACTCTTGACTCTTGACACTTGAAGGTCATAAATTAAAAATTAAAAATTACAATAAGTGTAATTGCTCAATTGAAGGCTTGAGTTCAAAGTTATACCTGTTGTGCTTTTTGGCGTGTATTTTC